>QFDD01000012.1:0-164621 GCA_006871305.1 Vachellia collinsii | reverse complement strand
CTTTTGAAAGATCATGCATATGTTTGAATATTTATATGTATCAGTGAAGCAGAGTATTTTCCAACATATATGTATGGGCTATGATTATGATTGAGATTATTGATATTGAGATGATTATGAATATGTGAATTGTTATTATGTGGATTGCTGATAAAAGAAATATACATTACACTGATGGTATTATATTATGATATGGGATATATTGGGTTGTGTGGAAGAGATGCGGTTGATGTGTGCCCATCGACTCTCTCACTCTTGGCCCAGAGATGAAGTTGAGTGTTTTGGGCGGACACCTTCCTGTTACGGTATATTTGGTGGTGACATGGAAGGGGGCAGTGATCTTGATGTGACTAGCTAACCTTTGGCCGGGTATACTAGCACTGATAGGCTGTACCAGTCCTGAGGAAATAAGAAGGAGCAGGATGGCCAGTGGGGACGGTTTCAACTATTGAAAATAATTGTATTATTTTATTAATGAAATTTTAATATGACTGTTGATAAACCTGCTTCTCTGACTTACATTCCTTTCTTGTATATTTTATAAATTGATTCTGGTTACGGGGACTTAATGTCTCACCCCGTGGTATTAATATTTTTCAGGCGAGATCTCTTATCAGAATTGTGGTTCAGGAAAGCAGGCAGAGGCTTAAGCGTTAGTAGCTTTGTATGCCTCTGGAACTTTTGGGGAATTACAATGTTTGTATACTGCCATAATAGGATCATCATATTATGTCATATTCAAATTTTATTTTGAATATTTATCTTGGTAACTGTTTGTATAAGATATTTGTGCTGGAATTACATTATGAAAGAATGCGAACTAGTGGGCTGTGTTATAAGCCGTGTGATATAAAGTTTTTGAAAAAAAAATCATGGTTATTTGTTTAATAATTGTTAATTAAGTTAAAAGCCTTGTTTAGTAGAAATGGGTCGTTTCAGTGTCCATGGAAAATCATTGCATATAAAGTAGGGGAGGAAGAGTCAAGCTTCTTACGGGTACACACATTTAAGGAAAATTATAATCACTTAGCACAGGATAATCTGATTGTACATATGCAAGTTAATTATGTTAGTAAAGTAATCCATGTTGTCTTTGTTCAAATGAGTTACCATCACATACTATAATTTTTTGTTGTAACATATTGTAAATGTATTGGAATAGCACTGTCTTTAAAATATGATGTATCTAATTATCTAGTCAATGAAAGAATATTTAACTTAACACATTTCACTATATCTTATTACCTTCATTCATCATATGTCATTACCATTATAGTTTCAGATTGCATATTTCATGGAAGCTAACTTGTATTTTGTTGTATTTTTGGGAAGCTCACTTGCAGATTTTGCCATTCTCATCCTTCATGGAAGATCAGTTCCATTTTGAGGAAGGTAACTTGCATTTAGCAGAAGCTAAGTTGCATTTCATGGAAGTTCAGTTGCATTTCGTGGAAGCTCACTTGCATTTAGTGGAAGCTCAGTTGTATTTCTAATTTATTCAATTTTGTTTACCATTTTACAACCTATGGAAGCTCAGTTGCATTTTCAATGTAATAGAATGTTCTTGCTATTTTATAACCAATGGAAGCTCAATTGCATTTCAGTCAAATTCAGTTGCATTTCATATTTATTGGAATTTTCTTGTCATTTTACAACCCCTGGAAGTTTAGTTGCATTTCATAGAAGCTCAATTGCATTTCATATGTATTAGAATTTTCTTGCCATTTTACAACCCCTAGAAACTCCGTTGCATTTCATAGATGCTGGGTTGCATTCTGTAGAAGCTTAGTTGCATTTCATAAAACCTTAGTTGCATTTTATATTTAATGGATTTTTTTTTTGCCATTTTACAACCCATGGAAGCTCAGTTGCATTTCGTGGAAGCTTAGTTGCATTTCATATATATATGGGAATTTTCTTACCATTTTACAACTCCTAAAAGCTCAGTTGCATTTCACGGACGCTGAGTTGCATTTTGTGGAAGTTAAGTTGCATTTCGTATTTATTAGAATTTTCTTACCATTTTACAACTCATGGAAGCTCAGTTGCATTTCTTGGAAGCTCATTTGCATTTCATATGTATTGGAATTTTCTTGTCATTTTACAACCCGACTGGTTGGAGAGAAGCGATGGCAAAGGCTAGACGCCATTCTTAGGCAAGGAGAAAAGTGTGGCGTCCTTGAGAAACAGCTGAAAGTATGGTGTAACTATCAATTTCCACTACAACTTGACCAAGCTTCAGGAACGGCGATGGTGACGGTGACTCTACAATTGAAGCTCAAAGCTCAAAGGTGACTCTTTTTTTTTTTTTTTGCTCGTTGCTCTTCTTTCCACCGATGTCTCTCAGATTCCATCAGGTCTCTCTTTTCTCCTCTTTCCTTGGGGCAATTGAGTTTTTTCACTATTCATCTTATTAACAATAAATGACCTTCAAATTGCAAAAATTAAACATCTAGATCCTTTTGAATAATAAATTCTCCAATAAGGTATTTTTTACCAATTTTCTCTAAAAAGAATCGCTCATGACAAAAGCAAATATTAAATTACTGAAATGGTAAAAGCATGGTTCCTATCCTTCTGTCACCGGTTGCTGGAGAAGGTTTGAGACCGAATTATGGCAAAGCTCTTTGAGAAGCAGGCAAGTCAATATGTAGATTCAAGGCCAACTTATCCTTCCGAACTCTTCCGCTTCATCGCTTCCAACACACCGTCTCACCATCTCGCTTGGGACGCCGGCACCGGCAATGGCCAGGCTGCTCAATCTGTAAGCCTTCCCTTTTCCCTCTCGAAATTCTCATTATTCGACTCTGTTTTCTGAATAGATAGATAAATTTAAAGTACTAGTCGCTTAATTGAGTTTTTGAATCCGATCCAAATTGATTTCAGTTAGCTGAGATATACAAGAATGTGATAGGCACGGATACGAGTGAGAGGCAGCTTGAATTGGCAGCGAAGCTCCCGAATGTGCGATATGAGTACACACCTTCAACGATGTCGATGGAGGATCTGGAACAGACGGTGGCGCCAGCGGGAACTGTCGACGTCGTGACCGTCGCTCAGGCAATCCACTGGTTTGACCTTCCGATCTTTTACCAGCAAGTGAAATCGGTGCTCAAGAAACCTTACGGAGTTATCGCTGCTTGGTGTTACAACGCCCCGCGAGTCACCGATAATGTAGATAAAGTGTTTGATGAATTGTTCGAAGTGAAATAGAGGCCTTATTGGGATCCAGGGCTTGCAGTGTGGGAGGACAATTACAGAAGCATCGATTTTCCGTTTGATCCGGTGGACGGAGCGGATGATACAGGACCGATTGAGTTTGTGATGGAGAAGGAGATGAATTTGGAGGCTTACTTGAGGTACGTGACGTCGATTTCGGCGTACCAGACGGCAAAGGAGAAAGGCGCGGAGATTCCGTGGGAGGATTATATTCAAAGATTGAAGAGTGCTTGGATTGAAGATGGATCTTACATCAAGATTGCCAGGTATCCAATTTTTCTCAGAATTGGAAAGATGGGGGGCGCCTGAAGGTTCCCAAAAATCAGAAGCTTAAAAATCTTCTAGGACTACTTATCAAATCATTAAGATTTGTAGAAAACTCGTGTCAAATTTCTTATATTTACTATGTTTTTCAATCATACACTACCATATGTGGTAATTTTAAATCATTATCATTTAATTGGTTTTTAAGATTTTAGCTTCAGTTGGGAGGAACCACCACCACCAGCAGTCCACCATTGTCGGCTTTAGCCTTTGGAAACGCATTCATTTGTTTGACTTTCTATTTCATAGCTCACCTGTCAGATTTTAGCGCCTTCTCTTTTCTTCATTTTTGGTATTAAGCGAATTATAGATTAATATTATTACATTTCATGTTGCCATTATTTTTAAGTATATATATATTTTGCCAACTTTTAAGTAAATATATTTAGAATAAAATGTAAGATTAAAGGGTATTTTTACCTGGAATTTTTCATGGAAGAGGTCTGGTTATCAGGAAGTTTTTGAGGGTCCTTGTTACGTCACAAATTTGGAGCGTAACATGGATGGAAGCCTAACGTTTTCAGTCACTCCAAGATGCAACCGTGGCAAGTACTAAGCTGAGGTGGCAAGTCTACAAAGTATCCACGTCACTTTTTTTTTCAACTCTAATTTATAAGTCAAAACATAAAAAAAAAATATAAAGAAAAATAAGAAAAAATGACTTTTTGCCTTTCTCCTCTCTGTTCTCATCGACTAAAGCCCAGAAACCATTATGAGAGTCTGAGGAGGATGAAGAGGGTGACGATGAAGTGTATTGAGAATGGAGGAGAAGGGCATCTCAAAACTGGAGGTGGAGTTTGCGATGGCTTCGGGTTTGGTTGAAAAAGATGAAGGAGGAATGATGGATGAAGGAGGATCAAGAACCAGAGCAATGGAGGCGTCGAATTCCATGGAGAACCAGGAAAAAAATCGATCAACAAAGCTGGAGGCGTCTCTAGTTGTGTGTGAGCTCGAGAAAGAAGAAGGTGATGACGATGAGGTGTGGTGATGGAGGAACAATGGATGGAGGCGTCTCTGATGACGGTGAAGAATGAGGAAGACAATAGCGTTATTTTTAGGTTTTTTTCTTTTAAAAAATTTTACCGAAATGCTAAACTGTACGGATTATTTACCCAAATACTGCATTTAAATTAGTAAAGGAGGAGGGCGAGATCGGATTTAACCCTAATTTTTTATTTTTTTTAAAAATTTTTTTGTGGAACTCGTCCATCAAGTGGACGAGTTCCATGAAAAATAACTTTAAATAAATTGTCTCTTATTAAGATTTAATAAGAGAGAAAGGGGATATTGAATCAATGTTGAAGTTATTTTTCAATTTCAAATTTATTCACTTTCCTTTTAAAATTTAAAAAAGAGACAATTTGTAAATGCACTGTCTTTCGTTTGTCATGCTCATCTTTTTACCTAAATATTATTAAACAAATATAAAAAACAAAAAAAAATTTAATACTTTTTTTAAATAATTATTTAAAAAAATTATTAAAAATTATTTATTTTTCGTTTTTTAATATTTTTTATTAAAAAATTGTTAAAAAAAATGTGGAACCCACAAAAAATTTTTTAAAAAAAAATAAAAAATGACCAAATCCGATCTCTCCCACTGTGCCAATTTAAATGCAGCATTTGGATAGCATTTCGGTAAGAAAAAAACCTTATTTTTAAATAGTTAGGAATGTTGGTAATTAATTTTTATTAGAAACTTATATGTAATTTCCCAATACTGGTATCCTTCTAAAATTTTTCACCAGGCCGGCCTGAGCCCAATATTAGTTATGTACCCAGTCATTTAAGGCCATGAGTTGAAACTTGGCTCAACATTGAGATGTCCAGCTTGGTTTCTTTCTTTTTTCTTTTATTTTATTGTTAAGCACATGCATCTTTCTTTTGGAAACAATCTTATTGGAGGTACTATTGAACACTAAATATAAATATAGACACTTCTTTTAATGAGGATTCGAACATTAGTTTAACGTAGATATTAGTCTCATTAGACCCTCGTTGGTGTCTGCATTGGTTTCTGTTTTGTCTGATTGTTTCTTTTGTTTTTAACTCAACCCATGGAACCTTTCTAATATATAGGTGGAGAACAATAAAAAATAGGGCGGGGGCGGTAATTTTGATTCCTTCTTTCCGTTTGATTATCATTTAAGGTTTCAAATAAAAAGCATTCTTAATTTTTTTTTCTACTTCATTTTATTTATTTATTTATTTTATCTTTGCTTCCTTCCTGTTTAAATTTGCCAGCATTTTTGCCGGTGTTATCTCTTAAATGAATGCCGATTGAATAAAATCTTATGCTGGATAAACGATGCCAAATTTTACATATCTCATTCATAGTGATCTATGTTTTAGTTATTGCCTTGCTTCTCTGAACTCCAACAAATGGAGGAGAAGTTCAGCAGGAGCACATCATAGGAAAAAATATTATATTATTGATGGATGAAATTGCATATAACTCAAGAGGTTTCTCCTTATGCAGAGGGGGGATACACATTTACTGAATTATAACATATCACACTATGGATGACTTACAAACCATATCAAAAGTATGCTTTTTTTTTTTATATATATATCGTAAGGAAAAAATGATATTAAGGTTAAATGACAGTCATTGCAGTACTGAAAAAGAAATAGAGCAGTATTTAAGAAACATAAACTTGTTATAAAAAAATATGATTGAAATCAAAGCTAATACATATATGATGAAGCTCTCCACGCTTTTAGCCATGTAGGATATTCTAAATAAAGCTCTCCATGCTGTGCTGTAGGGGATGATAAAAAGTTCCAACCATAAAGTCTAGAGTTATGGCAGAGGAACAAAAAAAAAAAAACAAATAGGATTTCAGAAACTATAAAATTTTTTTCTTTTTTCCCCACGTTGAAGTAAAACCTCAGTTTTTTCCTTTGATCAGGACTTGGTTGATCAATTTCTCCAAGTTGATGTAGGAAGAACCATGAGGTGCGGTGGCTTCCTTTGCAATTTTCTGCCACTGCAAGAACTTGTTTCTCATCTCCTCCCCTTTCTCCCCTTCCATCAACTCATTGATGACCCTCTTAACCATTTCTCTCTTCACATTCTTATCAATCTCAACCGCAATTCCCCATTGGATGCAAGCATACCTACAGTTAGTATGCTGGTCTCCAAGGAAAGGCCAACATGCCATTGAATACCTGAACATATACTCTCTAACATAGAGTTCCATCCACAATGAGTTAAAAACCCTCCTACTGAAGGGTGGTTTAACACTTTCTTTTGTTCACACCAGCTAGTTATGAGACCTCTATCTTTGATCTCACTCAAAAACTCAGGTGAAAGAACTACTGACCCAACATTTACAAGTTCAGGCCTAATGATCCACAAAAAAGGTTTCTTGCTATTGGCTAAACCCCAAGCAAATTCATGTAGTTGTTCTAGAGATATAACCGTGATGCTTCCAAAATCAGCATAAATTATGGATTTGGGTTTCTTGGATTCAAGCCAATCGATGCATTTGGTCTCTTATTCCCAGAGATTGGAACCAATGGATTCCAGTTGGTGGCTTTGCTGAATTTGAGTGAGAAGCAAAGGGCCAGGGCATATGGTGTAAAGAGGAGGGAAGATAGAGGAGAGAGTGTTCAGTGCCTCACCCTCCAACTCACTAAATATGTTCAAAACGATAGCATCAGCAGTTTGGGCTGTTTGTAGCTCGTTGAGAACGAAGTTTAAAATGATGTGATCATTTGGGTCTAGAGCAGTTAAAAAGTTATGAAGATCCCTCAATCTGATGTTTCTAATGCCTGGAAGCCAGTTTAATTCGGTATCTAAGTACCCTTTTGTTAGATAACTCTCATCTGTATCAATGAATAGAATCACAGAACATTATCAATGATTCATATCACTTATGAAAATATAGTGAGTGTTTGTGTTTATATGGGGTACCTTTCAAGGGAATGATGCCCTTATCAAGAAGAGCACGACCATGCCACATGCCCAAAAGGGAAATTGCACTAACAGGGCTATAGATAGCAATAGGTAGTCCAAATTCTTGAGCAGCTTTCACCGTGAAGGTCATGGCATTATCAGAAATCAAGCAAGTAACTGGTGGAACTAGGCCATTAGAGGCATACTCATGAAGCTTCACAAGAAGCTTGGTACGGGAGGAGGCAATTCTTTGCTGTAGATTCACAAAGAGAAGGCAAGTGTTGGGTAGCATTAGCATTATCACTGGGAGGAGGAAGACCATCGGGGTGTTGGGTAGCATTAGCATTATCACTAGGAGGAGGAAGACCATCGGGGATGGTTTCAAAGTGAAAATCCAAGAGACCATCGAGAGCTTGAAGACCTCTGGTGTTGAGCAAGATTCTGTGTTTGTACTGTGTTAACATATGTTATGTAAAAGCCTTTTGAATGAAGAACTTTGGCTAATTTCATGAGGCTGATTAGGTGGCTTTGTGCTGGAAATGGAGTAGTAACAACATGGGGCTTTGAATCCATGTTTTGTTGAAATATTCCTCTCTCTATCTATAGAGGCGCGCACACACACACACACACACACACACACACACACACATGTCTATTAACGCTTCATTATTTGGAATGGGTAATGAACAATGAGTGTGTGGGCGAAAGTTATATATAGTTGGCATGAGGATGACTTTCTGAATATTCCATCCACAAAAACCTAATCTTCTAGTGCCCCCAACAATATCATCAATGAATAAGCTAAGTACTACCAGTCTGTCCTCTTCTTTGCCGACAAAGAAATAGATAATATTGAAATCAAAGAAGTTACAAGCAGGAAACAAAACAATGTGCCCAATGAAAAAACAAGACAACCTCCAGAAATAGCAAGAAAAACAAGCATTTAATAATATATCTTATTACAAGTCTATTTAATCTGATTCTCACACACCAAAGATTGTTAGTTAAATTATTAAATATGCTTTAAATTGATAAAATTTTCAAGTTTACTCTTATTATAATTCTCCCTCTCTACATTTACAAACCATTCTCATATCTCTCTCCTCTTTCTCTCCTCCTAACAAGAATTAAAGATGGGTAAAGCTGAAAAAAATAGTTATGGATAACATCTAAATGGACCTATCATTAGAATCATTTTTTTTAATAAAAAAGTGGATTCATAAGACCAGATTGGTATGAAAATAAGATATCAAGATTCTTGTCCTCCACATATTATCCTCAAATATAGTAGGAACATGTGAAAATGACATCACACAATATATATCACTGCGAATCTTCAAGACATTTATTTCGGTCCGCCTCTTCTAGTTACTTATCTTATCATACTGCTCAAGGTGTGATCTTTCAGTTATTGTCTTCATCGTATAGTGTTCTGTCTTGTTCATTATTTAAATCCAAGTCGAACACATCTTCGCTTTATGGATGTAAAGATAAATGCAATATGTTTGAGAATGGTTTTTAATTAATCCTGCAAGAACACTAGTAAATGTTATTTCTCTCTTGGTTTTGTGCCTATTTGCCTTATACCATCTAATATAGGGTCACTCCAAACTTCGTACCTTCTCTTTTATGTAGCGCGCCAAATAAGCCCTAAGAAATAATAAGGTTGAAAGTCCATTTACATAAACAGTGATGATCCGTTACATAAAGAAACAGCAACAAAAGCTTTCAATTCTGCCAAATCTTCCTTGAATCCATAACAATTACTTCATTTTTCAAGCATGGTATATGCTCCCATACATTTTAGCATTATATTGTGGCACTTTGAACATATTATCATGGAAGCTTGCCCCTGCTTTATGGAGACCCTTTATTAAACAAAATTGTATCATAGATACATTGCATCAAATGAACTGAAAATTCCCTAATATACATAACATTTGAGGTTAAAAATCTTCTACCTTTGTTTTGACCAGAACATTGATCAAATTCTCCAAGTTGATGTAGGAAGAGCCACCTGGTCTAGTGTCCTCCTCTGCTATTTTCTTCCACTCTGAAATCTTCAGTCTCATCTTCTTCCCCTGGTCTCCTTCCATCAACTCGTTCACAAGCTTCTCCACTTCTTCTCTCTTCACATTATTCTCAATCTTAATCCCTATTCCCCACTCTCTACAAGCATACCTACAATTTGTTGGTTGATCTCCAGACCAAGGCCAACAGGCCATTGGAACTCCTGCACAAATACTCTCTGTCATGGAGTTCCACCCACAATGTGTCAAGAAGCCTCCAATGGAAGGATGGTTCAACACTTTCTCTTGTTCACACCAGTTTGCTATGAAGCCTCTGTCCTTAATCTCACTTAGAAACTCAAGCGGTAGAATCTTTGAGCCTCCTTCTACTAGGTTTGGCCTTATGATCCATAAGAAGTGTTTCTTGCTATTTGCTAGACCCCAAGCAAACTCATGAAACTGTTCTGTAGACATAATTGCAAGGCTTCCAAAATTCACATAAATCACAGATTCAGGTTCCTTGAGTTGTAGCCAATCAAGGCATTGAGTCTCTTCCTTCCAGAGATTGGAGCCAATGGATTCCAATAAGTGAGGGTTGTGTTGTGGGATTTGATTGAGAAGCAAAGAGAGAGGGCCAATGGAGTAAAGAGGAGGAAAGATAGAGGATAGTGTGTTGAGGGCATCACTATCCAACTCCTCAAATGTGTTGAAAATGATTGCTTGAGCCTTTTGGGCTCTTTGTAGCTCAGCCATAAGAAAGTTAAGCAGAAAATTATTTGAATCTGTTACCCTTACAAAACTTGGAATATCTTTTAATCTCATGTTTTTCATTCCAGGAAGCCAATCTAGTTCAATATTCAAGTATCCATTCGTTAGACAACTCTGATCTGCATCGATTCAATGACAATCACTATAAGATGTTGAAGATCTTTTACTTTAAAAAGAATGGACCATGAACTACAGACACAGACAACTACAAAAGAAGTAGTGACATAAACATAAACAAAGTACCTTTTAAGGGAATGACACCTTTATTAAGAAGAGTCCGAAAGTGAAAAACACCCAAAAAGGAAACAGTACTAGCAGGCCAATAGAGAGCAATAGGAAGTCCAAATTCTTGAGCAGCATCCATTGTGAAGGACATGATGACATCAGAAATCAAGCAAGTGACTGGCGGAATAACACCATCAGAAGCGAGCTTGTTAAGCCTTGCGAGAAGCTTTGTGAAAGGGACGAGACTGTGATTTGGCATAGAACCACAGAGAAAACTAAATCGTTGGGAAACATTAGCATCAGCAGGAAGAGGAAGACCATCTGGGATTGTTTCAAAACGAAAATCTGAGAGGCCATCAAGAGCTTGAGCCCCTCTTGCATTGAGCAAGCGCTTCTGATTGTACTCAGTGTTGACATATGTTATGTGAAAGCCTTTAGCATGAAGCACTTTGGCAAGCTTCAAGAAGGAGGTTATATGGCCTTGTAATGGAAATGGGGTGATTACAACATGGGTTTTTAACCCTCCGCCTCCTGCAACCCACGCCATGCTTGTTTTCAAGGCTCTGTTTGAAACTGAGGTTATGTATTAAATAGGCGATAAGTATATGAAGTTTCAGAGAAAGTCTCATCGATTTTTGTATAATTTACACAAAGCTATTAGTCCACAAGTATATGAAGTTTCAGAGAAAGTCTCATCGATTTTTGTATAATTCACACAAAGCTATTAGTCCACAGTACTGACTTTTTCAAACTTGTTAGTAAATTATTAGTCGATTTTTGTTTTTGTTTTCTTTGGTGTCTTGCGAGGAAGTTTAAGAGTTCTGAAACAATCTGTGTTCAGAACTTTTGACAAATGGTTTGGTTCTTTCAATTTTGTTGTGGCTTCCCCAAGGGAGAACGACTGATAATTTACCGAAAGTTTTTATGAAAAGCCATAATAATAATATAATATTGTTATATAAAAAGAATATTTATAACTTAATTCTTCTGAAAAATAAAAATTATCTCTGTTATTGTTTTTAAATTATAATCGTATTATGGAAATATTATGCATAGAAGATGAAGTGACAAAAAAAAACTTGTACAAATGGTTATTTGAAGTGACAGTTGTTCATAATATTTAGGGAAAATAGCACCAGAGTTCCACGGTAGTATGATAATAGTAGAAAAGTCCTTTGAATTTGGTCCTCTTGCGGAATGGTTTCTTGGGGCCTCAGTGAAATGTAAATATCACATGCAATTATCCTTATGCCCTCACTCTCAGTTATTCAAAAAGAAAGAGAAGCCGATAGTTAACACGAAACATTTCCTTTGCTCGAAACTTGAAAGTCGGAGAAGTTGCAAACTGATAAGCGAATAAGCACTTACAAACCATCACCGTGGTATTCTTTCTCAATCACTTGAGGAGACGCTGCATCGAGGAGAAGATGATGTCATCGTCGCCATCGTCGTTACTGAGATAATGAGGAGTTACCGTCGTTGAGAGCATAAATCACCATCACTGAGCTAGGAAGAAGAAGCATTTTGGTCTCCTCCATTTTACCCTTTTCACATACTTTAAACCGATACCCACAACACCAGTTGCAACAATATCGAAGAAGTTCCTCGTTGTCACCGGTGAAGAAGACCCACAAAGCCAAAACTCGAATTCTTGGAGCAAAAACTCAAAACTCTATTCTTGGAGTCTATTACTAGGTACATGAGCAAAATAACTAATCTTGTCTAGGGTTTGTGGTTGCCCCTCCCAGCACAGGCGCCTCCTATGGGACTTGAACTCAAGACCCAAAACAATCTAGTGAGATCTTACACCACTAGATCAACCTCTGTTGATCCGATTGGACCTTGTATTGTATAGTGAAGAATGAGACCTAATTAGTTGATATGTACTGTGTGCATTTTGACTTTATTTGCCTATCTAAGTTCCCTATCAGTTAAGGCATTCCACAACTTTCCAACTCAAGAAAATGTGAGTTCAAGGTTTCAAAAATGCCATAACACATGGCGATCTTATTGTCCTTGTATGGTGAAGAATGTGTACATGGTAAAGATTTCAAGGTTAAGGTTGATCTGGCAAATTAAAATATTTTTCCATATTTGTCAAGCACTCTAAAATATTTTATGGTGTAATTTTGTTTTTAAAGTATTTTTCCAAAACCATCTTTGCCTAAGTATTTTTTTTTCATAGTATTAAATAATTAAAGATTATCATTGCCAAAATATGGAAGATGAGTACTATCAAAGTTAACTTGAAAAATACTTCAAGTGTAAAATTATAGCAAAAAATACTCTAGAGCTATGGACATTGCATCCTAAAATAATTTAAGGTATTAGACATATGTGAAAAATATTTTAAGTGCTAGATGAACTTCAATCCAAGATTATGTGCAATAGCTTTTGTAGACCAACTGAGAAAACTTTGAGAAGAAAACTCGGTGATGAGAAAGTTTTGCTTAAGTTGCAGCAAAGCAGAACTTTCGGCTTCATGGCATGGCGCAGGTTGCACAAAAACAAAACAATTAATAAAAGTAAATGTGAATAGAAAATAAAGAGGAAGATTAAACATTGGCTTGTCAAGGAACTAAGAGAGTCCCATGTACAAAAAAAATTGAGCTCAAAACTAGAGGGAGTTGAGAGGTTATGATAAGTGAGGCACACAAGTGAGGTTTTATGTACAAGAGAGATGATGGTGTTTTTGTGCATAAATGTCAAAACACGTGGTGATACTATTTGACCTTATATATATATATTTTATATTATCATTCGGTATCCGTCACTTTTTCTGTATCCTATTACTAAATATCTGAACAAACAACTAATCCAATTTCGGGTTCGTGGTTGCCTCTTTCAGTAAACGTGGTTGCCCCTATTAGTATAGATGTCTTACATGGGACTCGAACCAAGACTCAAAGGGATCTAGTGAGACCTTTCACCATTAATCCAACTAATATTGGTCCTGTTGGACCTTGTATTGTATGATGAAGAATATGACCTTATTTGATACTTACTGTATACATTTTGTTTTCATTTGCCAGTCATGTTCCCTATCAGTTAAGGCATTCCACAACTTTCCAACTAAAAAAAATGTGAGTTGAAGGTTTCAAAAAATGTCAAAAACACATGTCGATCTTATTGTTCTTGTATATTGAAGATTGTGTACATGGTAAAGATTAGGAGAGTGTCCTTTAGGTTGTGCCACGGAGGAGAGCGTTTTGCATATACTAAGAGATTGTATGAGAGCCAAACTCTATTCTTGGAGCTAAAACTCAAAAACTCGATTTTTGGTTTTGTGGGTCTTCTTCTCCGGCAATGACAAAGAACTTCTTCAATATTGTTGTGATTAGTATTGTGGGTATCAGTTTAAAGTATGTGAAAAGGGTAAAATGGAGGAAACCAAAATTCTTCTTCTCCTCGGCTCAGCAATGGTGACTTATGCTCTCAACAACAGCGACTCCTCAGTCTCTTAGTGATAGCAAAGGCGATGATGTCTTTTCCTCGGTGCAGTGTCACTTCAAGCGATTGAGAAGGAATGCTACAATGATGGCTTGTAAGTGCTCCTTCGCTTCTCAATTTGCAACTTCTCCGGCTTTCAAGTTTCAAGTAGGAGAAATGTTTCGTGTTAATTGTCGGCTTCTCTTTGTTTTTGAATAATTGAGAGCAAGGGGATAAGGGTAATTGCATATGATATTTATATTTCATTGAGGCCCCAAGGGACCGTTCCGCAAGAGGATCAACTTTAGGGGACTTTTGTGCTATTATCATGTTATCATAAGACTCTGGTGCTATTTTCCCTACTATTTATTTATGCATGGGGTCCAGAGGAAGAGTAAAATAAGCCCTATAATAAAAGGAAAGAAAAATTGGCAAGGAACTTTGGTTCCGTAAACCTTATCTTATATTGAAACTTCGTATGGAATACGGAATATTAATGAATAATTATTTCATCATCTAAATTTGACTAAGTTATTTTCAAGTCCTAGCTTTAATTCAATATAACTTAAGTCCTATAATTTTCATGATTGTATAGAACTTGTAATTTAATTCCCACAGTTTTAACCTTTTACATGTTAATAACATATTGGTAGGTGATATCACCTTAAAGAAAAGCATAATTTGTACTCCCTTATGTCCCAATTCAAGGTTTAATTTATTATTATTACTATCTTCATTCTTAATACAAGTTCCATATGATTTTTTTTTTGAAGAAATCAAGGAAGTTAAATAAACTATTTTAAATTGCAGTACATATTCTAAAATATTTATATGTATTATTAGATTATATATCGTTTTACAAGTTTGGCAAATTTTTTTTTGAAAAAAATGATACATATATCAATTTATTTAGATTTATTAATATCTCTTAAAAAAATCAACTCGAATTTATATTAAAAAGTTAAGGTAACAGTTCGTTTTAATAGTACTTTTGTTTTGATGCAGAATATTGAATCGAGTTAATTAAGGTTTTTAAAATAATATGATAATATGCGGTCCACCCCACTTTGAGCCAAGTAGACATCCTGAATAAAGCTCTCCATGGTGTGCCGTAGGAATAAAGACTTTAGAGATATGCAAAGGAAAAAAAAAAAGTAAAAATTCATGAACTTATGTATAAAATTATTTTTTTTTCTATTGTAGAACCCCAATTTTTGCCTTCGATCAGGACTTGGTTGATCAATTTCTCCAAGTTGACGTAGGAATAATAACCAAGAGGTGATGCCGTGGCTTCCTTTTCAATTCTCTGGCACTTGAAAACTCTGTTTCTCATCTCCTTCCCCTTCTCTCCTTCCATCAACTCATTGACAATCCTCTCCACCATTTCTCCCTTCAATTCATTATCAATCTCAATCCCTATTGCTCACTATCAATCTCAATTTCAAACCCCAAGCAAACTCATGCACCTGCTCTGCAGACATAACCGTGACGTTTTCGAAATTCACCTACACTACGGATTTTGGTTTCTGGGATTCAAGCCATTGGATGCAGTGAGTCTCCTCTTTCCACATGTTGGAGCCAATTGAATATGAGACATGGCTCTGTGGAATTTCCTTGAGAAGTAGAGGGACAGGTCCTATGGTGTAAAGTGCAGGGAAGATAGAGGAGAGAGCTTCAAGTGCCTCACTCTCTAACTCACTAAATATGTTGAAAATGATGGCATTAGCCCATTTTGCTGTTTGTACCTCATTGATAGAGAACTTTAGCGTTATGTAATTGTTTAGATCTAATGAACTGAAATAGCTTGCAAGATCCCTCAATCTCATATTTTTCATGCCTAAAAGCCAATCCATTTTTGCATCAAAGTACCCATTTGTTAGATAACTCTCATCTGCACCGTAATGGAATTGCAAAGCGTTGACCCACACACACAATAATGACTAACATTTATGGGTTATACATAGAAAAGAGAGGAAACTATTTTCTAGGTACCTACTTATACTTTCCCCCAATTTTTAATTCAGGATCTATATCTTTCACTTTTTACTGAATTCTTTAATTTTACCCGGTTAACAGTACCATTAGCCTGTTGTAACTTTGTTTTGTTAGAATCGTTGACCCTATACGAGTATTAATGTAGTAAAGTTGAAGGATTAAATTATGAGATAAAAACAAATCGGTACCAAATCAAAAATTGAGCAAAGATTTTCTTTAAAAAAGGAACGAGTTATGAATGAATTGGTCATATATCTTTCAAGGAAATGATACCCTTATCAAGAAGAGTGCCACCATTCCAAACACCCAAATAGGAGATAGCACTAATAGAGCAATAGAGTGCAACAAGAAATCCAAATTCTTGAGCAACTTCAATTGTAAACGTCATGATAGTATCAGAAACCCAGTAGGCACAAGGCCACTAGAAGCAGAATCTTGAAGCCTCTTGAGAAGATTCGTGAAAGGGATGAGACAATTCTTTGAAATAGATTCACAAAGAGAAGTGAAATGTTGGATAGCGTTACCAGCATCAGAAGGAGTAAGACCATCTGGGATGGTTTCAAAATGGAAATCCAAGAGGCCATCTAGAACTTGAGTACCCCTCGACTTGAGCAAGCTTTTGTGGTTGTACTCTGTTTATATGTCATTATTACTAGATTTTTTTTTGTCCAAACTTATAAGCTGTTCACTTAAGTTGTTTGCAAGTTATGATTATAAATGGAGGATGCTCTATCAATCCCTAGACTACTTGTCATGGGTTACCGGTTTTTTTACTCAAGTTGTAACGTTAATCAATGTAGATATTTGTTTCCTATATCAGTTTCTGAGCAACCGCTGTAGAAAGTCAAATACATTCTACACCAATCGGGAAACTGGTGTAAAGAAAGCCTTTTATTTTACAATAAATGATTCTTGTAGACAACAATAATTATAATAAACTCAATCCATTTCTTTTTATAAAAACACATATGCAAACAGCATAATTTTTATAACTGTTTTCTTCAACAAATATCCAGAGATGATGATACCTCATCTTTTAAAATGTCATCTATATAAGAATTTATGCAAACCAATAACATAATTTTAACCAGAACCCTTACATGCTTCTGCCAACTAGAATAAGAGAAAAATTCCCTTGTACACTTAACATTTGAGCTTAAAATTATCTTAGACTTTTGTTTTGACCAACACATCCTTGATCAAATTCTCCAGGTGGATGTAGGAAGATCCACCTGGTTTAGTATCCTTCTCTGCTATTTTCTTCCACTCTGAAATCTTCAGTCCAATCTTCTTCCCTTCCTCTCCTTCCATCAACTCATTCACAAGCTTCTCCACTTCTACTCTCTTTACATTATTCTCAATCTCAATCCCTATTCCCCACTCTTCGCAAGCATACCTACAATTTGTCTGTTGATCTCCAACCCAACACCAACACGCCATTGGAACTCCTGCACAAATACTCTCTGTCATGGAGTTCCACCCACAATGTGTCAAGAAGCCTCCAATAGAACGATGGTTCAACACTTTCTCTTGTTCACACCAGTTTGCTATGAAGCCTCTGTCCTTAATCTCACTTAGAAACTCAGGCGCTAGAATCATTGAGCCTCCTTCTACTAGGTTGGGCCTTATGATCCACAAGAAGGATTTCTTGCTATTGGCAAAACCCCAAGCAAACTCATGCAATTGTTCTGCAGACATAACCACCATGCTCCCAAAATTCACATAAATCACAGAGTTAGGTGCCTTGTGTTGTAGCCAATCAAGGCATTGAGTCTCTTCCTTCCAGAGATTGGAGCCAATGGATTCCAATAAGTGGTGGCTGTGTTGTGGGATTTGATTGAGAAGCAAAGAGAGAGGGCCAATGGAGTAAAGAGGAGGAAATACAGAGGATAGGACTTTGAGGGCATCACTCTCAAACTCCTCAAATGTGTTGAAAATGATTGCTTGAGCTTTTCGGGCTCTTTGTAGCTCGGTGATTAAAAAGTTTAACACAAAATCATTTGAATTTGTTACCCTCACAAAACTTGGAATATCTTTGAGTCTCATGTTCTTCATTCCAGGAAGCCAATCTAGTTCAATATCCAAGTATCCATTTGTCAGACAACTCTCATCTGCACCAATTCAATGGTGGCCACTATGTAAGTTGGTGAAGATAAATTACTTCAAAAGAATGAATCAAGAAACACAAAATGCACACAATAACCAAAGAAGTAGTGACATAAACAAGATACTCATTCTAGCCAATCCTTATTAAGACTCCAACTAGAAGTTGTGTTTGATCCTTTTTACAAAGCATTTATTGAGTTTCAATGAGCATTAAATTCATATTTAATAAAGGTGATAGGAGAGAGTAAAAATTAATACGATATTAGAATTTAGTATAGTTAGTGGTGATAACATTAGAGATCACTTGGATTTTATGAAAAATTTAATGTTATTAACTTTTTATATTGATACATATGCATGTATTGTTATAACTTAAAAAAAGACTTATAACAAGGATGGGAGATAGTACCTTCTAAGGGAATGACACCTTTATCAAGAAGAGTCTCAAAATGAAAAACACCCAAAAAGGAAACAGTACTAGCAGGCCAATAGAGAGCAATTGGAAGTCCAAATTCTTGAGCAGCATCCATTGTGAAGGACATGATGACGTCAGAGATCAAGCAAGTGACTGGCGGCACAACACCATCGGACGCAAGCTTATGAAGCCTCATGAGAAGCTTTGTGAAAGGGACGAGACTGTGCTTTGGCATAGAATCACACAGAGAAAGAAACCTTTTAGCATCATTAGCATCAGAAGAAGAAGGAGGAAGAAGACCATCGGGAATGGTTTCAAAGCAAAAATCTGGGAGACCATCAAGGGCTTGAACCCCTCTTGCATTGAGCAAACGCTTGTGATTGTGCGTAGTGTTAACGTATGTTACGTGAAAGCCTTTAGAATGAAGCACTTTGGCAAGTTTCAAGAAGGAAATTATATGGCCCTGTAATGGAAATGGCGTTATTACAACGTGGGATTTTGACCCTGCTCTTCCTCCTGCAACCACCGACTCCATTCTTATATTTAGCTGAGATTGAGGATTAGGCGATAAGTATATGAAGTTTCAGATGATTAGGGTTCATCGATCTTATAGAGTTTTGGAATCCAATTGTACATTTTTCATGATTAAAAGGAACATATATATATACACACAAAGTAGCAACCAATACCTAACTAATTGCCTAACTAATATGCCTAACTAATTGCCTAACTTATGCCTAATTAATATGCCTAACTAATTGCCTAATTATGCCTAACATTAAATAGTATATCCTAATACACCCCCTCAAGTTGGAGCATAGATGTTTATCATGCCCAACTTGTTACAAAGATAGTCAACCCGAATCCCATTAAGGGCTTTCGTAAGCAAATCCCCTATTTGATCTGCAGATCTCACATGTCCTGTAGAAATAAAGTTTTCCTTAATCTTCTCACGGACAAAGTGGCAATTTTGTGCGTTCATGAAACACTGAGTTGGAAGCTATGTGTAGGGCCGCTTTGTTATCGCACCACAACTTTGCAGGTAGTGAAGTTGTGAGACCAACTTCCTTCAATAACTGATATAACCACACAATCTTACACACAGATTGAGCCATGGCTCTGTATTATGCTTCAGCACTAGATCGAGATACCACATTTTGCTTCTTACTCCCCCATGATACTAAATTTCCACCCACAAAGACACAATACCCTGTAGTAGACCGTCTAGTAGCTTTAGACCCACCATGGTCCGCATCACAAAAACATTCGATGTCTGTGTGCCCATGATTGCTGTACAATATACCACGACCTGGGGATCCTTTTAGGTAATGCAAAACATGTTCCAAAGCTTCCCACTGATTAACAGTTGGTGATGCCATGAACTGGCTTAGCACACTGACCGGAAAGGTGATATCGGGGCGAGTTACCGTAAGATAGTTAAGTTTCCCAATCAGTCTTCAATATCTTTCAGGATTCTCAAATGGTTTGCTCTTCTCAGCATCAATTTTGCTTTTTTCACCATCACATGGATTGGCATATGGTATACTCCCATCAGCATCAAGTAATGGATTAGGAACCATAGGGAAACTGCTTGGTGTAGCCCCTAGTTTTCCTGTTTCCTTCAATAAATCCAGGACATATTTCCTTTGTGTCAATAGAATGCCTTTATTACTTCTCATGACTTCAATCCCTAGGAAGTACTTTAGTGGACCCAATTCTTTCGTTTGGAAGTGAGAGGCAAGAAAGGACTTAAGTGATGAAATCCCTGAGGTATTATTGCCTGTAATCACAATGTCATCGACATAAACAACTAGGAGAATTGTGCCAGCATCTGTGTTTTGATAAAATACAGAATATATATACTTTAATATAAGTTTTAGTTAAATTTTTTTAACCAAATCAAGGAAGTTAAATAAAATACTTTAGATTATATATATTAAACTATTTATGTGTATCATTAGATTGTAAGTTAAATAAATTATTTTAGGAAAAAAATAATAAATATATCTGTTTACTCAATTTCTTTAATATAAAAAAATAAGTCAACTAACTCTTGTATTAAAAATTGAAATGTATTATTTTTAAAGATCATAAATAATAAGGGTAAAAAAGAGAAGTGATGCAAACTTGAACAAAATCTATGGATGCCAAACTTGGCTGATAGTGATTCATGCAATTTAAAAATCTTGATAACACGTGAGGCGTGGATCTCAATATGGAGAGCACACCTCAGTCAAAGTTGGAGGTCTTGGAATTTCTTAATTAATTGTAGGCCAACTTTTATTTTTCATTTCTTTGTTTTTTCTTAAAAATATTTTATACCAACTTGGAGGCCAAGTTGGTGAAGGTGACTGAACTTTGGATTCTCAATTATTCCCACATGTTGGTTCATCAAAGTTACTCTTATTTTTATTTTGGTTTATTTTAACAACAATAGTTTTAATTTTTTAAGTTTTATTTTTATTTAAAACATTGATTTTTATAATATATTAAAAATCTAAATCATTTTACTCTTAAAACCTTTAGCTTTAAAATTTTGAGCCATCAAAACCAAAATAATGACCAACTAAAAAGATGAAATATTATATTAATTCTTTTTGGTATTTGTAAAGACATTAAAGCAAAAGGATCCTTCAAAACACCCCGAGAAAAAATATTTAATTTTTTGTATACAATAATTAAATATTTTGGGGATAAAAAAATTAACTATGACTGTGAATACAGAAAATAAAGTGTATAATAAATTGAAATATATATAATTAAAAATAATTTTTAAATTATCTATAGAAAAGGCCATCATTATCATATTATATATCTATTTTTATTTGTTACTTCACTTCTCAATAATGTTTGCACTTTTAAGTCTTAAGAATCATTTAAAAAATATTTGTAAGTAAATTAAAATAAAACTTCTTTCATATACTTATTTAAAATTTCATAAAATCATTTAAAATAATCTAATTCAAATACTCATAATTCATTATTTTTGGTGTTCCAACAGGTGAAGATGTAGAATCGGTTTTGAAGCTTGTTGAGACATATATACGTGTACAGCAAGACAATCTGTCGTCACTGTTCAAACTAATCCTCTACCAGAAAGTCAAACATCATAGTCAACCATATAAATATAACGCTTTCAGGAAGAATTCTCTTGAGTTTTTAATTTAGAGACGGAAGGGAAGTTTAAAAGGAAGATATATATATATATATATAATTATAAGCGAAAATGAATATTATATGGCTAATTGATGGATAATAAACTTGCTTAC
This sequence comes from Vachellia collinsii, assembly GCA_006871305.1. Classification (NCBI taxonomy): domain Eukaryota; kingdom Viridiplantae; phylum Streptophyta; class Magnoliopsida; order Fabales; family Fabaceae; genus Vachellia; species Vachellia collinsii. The sequence goes on along the minus strand of QFDD01000012.1, from coordinate 142,961 downwards.
AACTTAAGAGGCCTCTCCTTAATATTCTGAGGAAGAATTAACACACCATCAACTATATTCCAACAACTACGTATAAGTACTTCCATAAATAACGTCACATAATTAAGCCAGTAGACTCTGCTGAAGATTTTTGAGATGTTTTGGGCAAACAAAAAGATGTGAAATTTCCATGTAAATAACAACTTAGTTTTTCCTTTTGATGAGCACTTGATTAATCAATTTGTCCAAGCTGACGCAAGAAGAACCACCAGATTGGGTTGCCTGCTTTGAAATTTTCTGCCACTCTAACACCTTTTGTCTCATCTTCTTCCCTTTATCTCCTTCAATCAACTCATTCACAAGCCTTTCCACTTCTTCCCTCCTCACTTCATTATCAATCTCAAGCCCAATCCCCCACTCTGTGCAAGCATGCCTGCAATTAGTTTGCTGGTCTCCATGACAAGGCCAACAAGCCATAGGAACACCTGCACAGACACTCTCTGTTATGGAGTTCCACCCACAATGAGTCAAAAACCCTCCAATGGAAGGATGGTTCAAAACTTTCTCCTGCTCGCACCAACTTGCTATGAGGCCTCTCTCTTTGGTCTCACTAAGAAACTCTGGTGATAGAATTGTTGAGCCACCTTCCACAAGGTCAGGCCTTATGATCCACAAGAAGTGTTTTTTGCTGTTGGCTAAACCCCAAGCAAACTCATGTACCTTCTTTGAAGACATAACCGTGATGCTTCCGAAATTCACATAGACTACGGATTTCAGTTTCTGGGATTGGAGCCATTGGATGCAGTGAGTCTCCTCTTTCCACATGTTGGAGCCAATTGAATCTAACACTTGGTTTTGTGGAATTTCCTTGAGAAGCAGAGAGACAGGTCCTATGGTGTAAAGTGCAGGGAAGATAGAGGAGAGAGCTTCTAGTGCCTCACTCTCCAACTCACTAAATGTGTTGAAAATGATGGCATCAGCCCATTTTACTGTCTGTACCTCATTGATAGATAACTTTAGCATTATGTAAGCATCCGGATCTAATGAACTAAAATAGCTTGGAAGATCCCTCAATCTCATATTTTTCATGCCTGGAAGCCAATCCATTTTTGCATCCAAGTACCCATTGGTCAAATAACTCTCATCTGTAGAATAATGGAATCGCAAAATAAGATTGAGTAACATTAATGAAACGGAAAAAAAAACAAAGCAACAAGATGTAACAAGTACAAATCTTTTGGAGAATCTCAACCAAAAGCTAGTTTTCAAAAGGTCAGAAATAATAGAAAGCTTTCTAAATTTTCCCTTTCAAAATAACTCTTCCAACGTGAGACTCATGACACACACAGTGCTTTACCTTTCAAGGGAATGATTCCCTTATCATAAAGAGTGCAACCATGCCAACAACCCAAATATGCGATAGCACTAATAGGGCAATAGATAGCAATAGGAAGTCCAAATTTTTTAGCAGCTTTAACTGTAAAAGCCATGACAGCATCAGAAACCAAGGAAGTAACAGGAGGCACAAGACCATTAGAGGCAGAATCTTTAAGTTTTTTGAGCAGATTTGTGAAAGGGATGAGACAATTCTTTGAAGTAGATTCCCAGAGAGCAGTGAGATTTTGGGTAGCATCAGCCTCAGAAGGAGGAAGACCATCAGGGATGGTTTCAAATCGAAAATCTGGAAGGCCATCCAAAGCTTGAGGGCCTCTCGACTTGAGCAAGCGCCTGTGATTGTACTCGGTGTTAACGTATGTAATGTGGAAGCCTCTTGAGTGAAGTAATTTGGCTAAGCTCAAGAAGGTGTTCAAATGGCTTTGAGCTGGAAATGGAGTGATCACAACGTGTGGTTTTAATGATCCTCCTCTTTCCAAAGAATCCATCTTCACTTCCTCTCTCTCTCTCTCTCTCGCAAGATCTATTGGAAGCAGATGTAAATGGAGCAGGTTTTATATATAGAGCAAGTCTCGGGGACTCTTTTCGATAAGAGTGGGGTAAGAGTTAAGACAACTTCCTAGAAATGGTTGAGAGTCAATTTTAAAATCTCCAAAAACATGCGATGCGTGTTTGCCAAGGTGCATAGCTTTTTATTATCTCTTAGTCTTATCATGTTATGTTAGATTAGGGGTCAGAGTTGGAGTCGTGGATTTCTTGGACGCCACGTTAGAAATATCAGTTCTCAGAAAACGACAGGGATCTTCCCCCCGGGGGGGGGGAGTTGACAGGTTTGGGATCTATTTTATGTGTTTGAAAATCAGAAAAAATGGTTTAATTATCCAAAAATTTAATGACTAGTAAGAAGCAAATTATAACAAATTTCATTGTAGTAAATGACATGTTTATCCTCATTTTTCATTGTTCGTACAAAACTTTTGAGTAATTAAATCTTTCCTTATAATTTCAACCTTTTTGACTCACAGGACAAGGAAAATCTTAATTGAAATTTAATAACTTTTTAATTTTATCCTATTTAATATCCACTATAATATATTATATATTGAAGCAAAGTCAGTACATAATAAATTATAGGTAATATTATACATTCACATGAAAAATTAAATGAGATGATCTATAAACATGTTGCGAAATTAACTCGCCACTATTCACAGGAAATTGACCCGACGCAGCCACACAGGCCTCCTCCGATAGTGGACGTTTCTGCCGACCAACAAATTGATGACACATAATTGTCATCCAAAATATCAACGTGGGACTAATGCCTTTGTGTGGTCTGTCTCTGCCGGACTTCGTATATGCTACAGTTGCATTTAATTCTCAAATAAATAAGACTGCAAAATGATTGATTTTTTATTATTTGAAAATTTGTATTATCTTTTTACATTTTCGCAATGAGAATTTTTCAGCAATTTTTTCTTCCTCACAATATTTTTACTATTTCTTTCAATTTTCATCTGATTTTCAAGACGGGGGAAAATGGAATCTGCGAGAATTTGAGAGTGAAGGGTGGATGGTTCAAGCTAGTTTTATTTTCTCCTAATTATATTGTTTGGTTCTGCCACATGAATATATATATATATATATATATTAACGAAAGGAAATAGGTACAAAAAAGCATGCTTGAGAATTGTTCTTTTTTAGGTGAATATGCTTGAGGATTGTTAATTCTAAATTATTAAAATAAAACTTTAAATTATGATATTATCATATAGAAGTCCGACCCTAAAATAATACACCTCTTCTCAAAACAACATCATTCAAAAGTATAGTTCCTCATGTTAAAAATTCTATCAACTCATTTTATTGCAAAGTAAGTCTCACTTAAAAGACAGAGTATATTGAATGAAATCTTATATTCGATAAAGGATAGGTGACAGATCTTCAATCTACCACACCAATCAATGATGATAGAAATTTAGTATATGCTAAATTTTCAGAAATGGAAGAGAAAGTTTAGTTTAAAAGAAACATTTTAGGTTTATAATTTATTGCTTCCATGTATATGTTTACTTTGATCTAAATATAAAAGCTCTATTTATTTCATTTTTTTAATTTATAATTTTTTTTCTCAAATGATCTTTGTTGATTGCAAAAGGCTTGTTCCAATGCAACTCATTTAAATAAGGTATTTTGAAAAAAAAAAATACAAGTTTTACAAATAACTAATTTAAAGTAATTTTTTTAATATATGTAAATTACTTCTAGTTTCTATGTTAAGAGTGAGACGGAATATATAAGAAAATAATTTATCATAGGGGGTTGAAACCACATACAACTCAAGACGCATCCACTCTTTATGTAGAGGAGACATACATACAGCCAAACATATTACAACGTCCATAACGATATAAATAACAGACCTTTAGAAAATGGTCAAAACAATCTTCATTATATCAATTAAATTTGCTCCAATTTTAGTTTTAAATTTTTAAATTTTAAACCATAGGTTTAAGTCTTTAAATTTTATTTGCCCATGGGACAAAGACTAACAATTTACAATTTTTAATTTAAAACTTGCACCAAGATTGTTGTTTTAGAAATATTTTTAAAACTTATCCCTGAATATTTTTAAAAATCTAATAAAATTACTAAGATCCATTTCAATAAAAATAAATAAATTACAGAATGAATTTTATATTAAGGATTGGAGAAGTATCATGGAGAAGATGAAAAAGTGACAATAAATACATGCACTCCCTTACATGAGTCTATTTGAATTAGTGGTTAAAACTACTTTTCTAATATGATTTACAATTTTTTAAGGTAATTATGTAATATTTGTGTGAACATACTTTTTTAATGCTATGGCAAATATATCCCATATTGGTGCATTTTAGAGAGAAGTCATAGTCCTTAACTTATTATAAATTGTGGATGTTGTAGTTCAATGACACTACATATTTTTTAAGACTTTCTTAATTATGATGTTATAGTTAAGTTTGACCCTTCATAGATGCATTGTGTGAGTTAGGGCAAATAAAAAGCTCCTTGTTGCAAGTCATCTCTCAACTTTTGATGCAAAATTTAATGAGTTATTATGTAAATACCTCCCAAGGTAATACTAATTCCGGTTTTTAATATAAGAGCCAATTGACATTTTTTTTATATTAAGGAAGTTAATTGAGTAATATATTTATTGTTTTTTTTCAAAATAATTTATCTGACTTAAAAATTAATATATAATTTAATGATACATATAAGTATTTCAAAATATATATAAGCTAAAGTAATTTATTTAATTTCCTTAATATGTTCAAAAAATATCAATTGAATCTTATATTAAATATATGAGATATTATTTTTATATTACCTCGGATTCGGTTCTTAATATAAGTTTCAATTGATTTTTTTTAAATAGATTAAGGAAGTTAAATAAACTAGTTTAGATTTAATACATGTTGTGAAATACTTATATGTATTATTAGATTATATATCAATTTGTAAGTCAAATAAATTAGTTTAAGAAAAAATAATAAATATATATGTTTACTCAATTTCTTTAATCTTCTAACAATATCAATAGAAACTTATATTAAAAACCGGAAGGTATTATTTCTAAAGATCATAAATAATAAGGGTAAAAAACGGAGAAGTGACGCAAAATTGAACAAAATGTATTGATGCCAAACTTGGTTGATAATGATCTCATGCAATTTAACAATCTTGATAAAAGGTGAGGCGTTGGTCTGAAGCCCCTGCTTTTTGCTGAGTTTGATTGCAATGTGGACGGCGCACCTCATTCAAAGTTAGAGATCTTGGAATTTCATAATTATAGGCCAACTTTTCCTTTCTCTTTTTGTGTTTTTTTTGTAGAAGATTTATTTTATACAACTTAGGGTTTGTTTGGGAAGTAATAAAACCTAGGTTTTAAACCTTGGTTTCACAGAATCCGAGATATGTATATGAGAGAGTTTTGTCTCGGCTTGCGTGAAAGTGATTTTGAGAATTGATTGACAAACAAACCTTTAGAGGCCAAATCGGTGAAGGTAGGTGAACTTTGGATTCCCAATTATTTCCAATATAATTGTTGTGACATCAAATTTATTCTCACTTTAATTTTAATTTAATTTAAAAATAGTAGTTTTGATTCTTTAAATTTCATTTTATTTAAAATATCAATCTCTATAATATAATAAAGATGTGAATCATTTTACCCTTAAAACCTTTAGCTTTAAATTTAAGTAATCAAAACTACAATGATGATAAACTTAAAAGATAAAATATTGTATTAGTTCTTTCCAATGTTTGTGAAGAAATTAAAGCAAACGGATTCTTCAAAACACCCAAGGACCAAATATTTAATTTTTCCTCTACAATAATTAAATATCTTGGAAATTAAAAATGAACTATGAGCGTGAATACAAAAAATACTGTATAATAAATAGAAATATATATAATTAAACATCATTTTTAAATTATCCATAGAAAAGACCATCATCATATTATATAGGGAAAATTGGGGAAAAATTCTCCCATTGAGAAATTAATTGAAGAATGGAATCTCTCAGTTGCATATATGGAAACTCAGTTGCATATATGAAAATTCAGTTGCACATATGTAAAAAATTTTATTTTACAATTAATTTTTTAATGGGGGACTTTTTCCCAATTTTCCATATTATATATCTATTTTTATTTGTTACTTCCCTTCTAATTATTGTTTGCCAGGATCTTAAATTCATTATTTTTGGTGTTCCAACAAATGAAGATGCAGAATCGATTTTGGAGCTAGTTGGGACATATACGTAAGCAAGACCATCTGTCGTCATTATCAAACTCAAGCTCAAACTAATCCTTTACGAGAAAGTCAAACATCATGACCATATACATGCAACGCTTTCATGAAGAAGATATATATTTATATATATATATAATTATAAGCGAAAATGAATATTATATGGCTAATTAATGGATAATAAACTTGCTTACACTTAAGAGGCCTCTCCTTAATATACTGAGAAGAATTAACATAACATCAAACATATTCCAACAACTACTAGAACGTCACATATAATTAAGCTAATAGATTCTACAGAAGATTTTTGAGATGTTTTGGTCAAACAAAAAAAAATGTGAAATTTCCATGTAAATAACAACTTAGTTTTTCCTTTTGATGAGCACTTGATTAATCAATTTGTCCAACCCGACGCAAGAAGAACCACCAGATTTAGTTGCCTGCTTTGAAATTCTCTGCCACTCTAACACCTTTTGTCTCATCTTCTTCCCTTTATCTCCTTCAATCAACTCATTCACAAGCTTCTCCACTTCTTCCCTCTTCACTTCATTATCAATCTCAAGCCCAATCTCCCACTCTGTGCAAGCATGCCAGCAATTAGTTTGCTGGTCTGCAGAAAATGGCCAACAAGCCATTGGAATACCTGCGCAAACACTCTCTATGATGGAGTTCCACCAGCAATGAGTCAAAAACCCTCCAATGGAAGGATGGTTCAAAACTTTCTCCTGCTCGCACCAATTTGCTATAAGGCCTCTCTCTTTGGTCTCATTGAGAAACTCTGGGGATAGAATTGTTGAGCCACCATCCACAAGGTCAGGTCTTATGATCCACAAGAAGTGTTTCTTGCTGTTGGCTAAACCCCAAGCAAACTCATGTACCTGCTTTGTTGACATAACCGTAATACTTCCGAAATTCACATAGACTACGGATTTCGGTTTCTGATATTCGAGCCATTGGATGCAGTGAGTCTCCTCTTTCCACATGTTGGAGCCAATTGACTCTAAGACCTGGTTCTGTGGAATTTCCTTGAGAAGCAGAGGGACAGGTCCTATGGTGTAAAGTGCAGGGAAAATAGCGGAGAGAGCTTCCAGTGCCTCTTTCTCCAACTCACTAAATGTGTTGAAAATGATAGCATCAGCCCATTTTGCTGTTTGTACCTCATTGACAGTGAACTTTAGCATTATGCAATCATTCGAATCTAATGAACTGAAATAGCTTGCAAGATCCCTCAATCTCGTGTTTTTCATTCCTGAAAGCCAATCCATTTTTGCATCCAAGTATCCATTTGTTAGATAACTCCCATCAGCAGAATAATGGAATTGCAAAATAAGAATGAGTAATATTAAGTAAATGAAGAAACAAAGTAATACGACAATCTCAACCCAAAAGCTAGTTTATTAAAGTTGAGGAATAATAGAAAACTTTATAAATTCTCTCTTCCAAAATAACTCTTTCAATGTGAGACTCGTGACACAGACATTATACTTTACCTTTTAAGGGAACGATACCCTTATCAAGAATAGTGGCACTATGCCAAGTCTCCAAATATGCAATAGCACTAATAGGGCAATAAATAGCAATAGGAAGTCCAAATTCTTGAGCAGCTTTAACTGTAAAAGCCATGAAAGCATCAAAAACCAAGGAAGTAACAGGAGGCACAAGGCCATTAGAGGCAGAATCATTAAGCCTCTTGAGAAGATTTGTGAAATGTCCGAGACAGTTCTTTGAAGTAGACTCAAAAAGAGAAGAGGGATTTTGGGTAGCATCAGCATCAGAAGGAGAAAGACCATCAGGGATGGTTTCAAATTGAAAATCTGGGAGGCCATCCAGAGCTTGAGGACCTCTCGATTTAAGCAAACGTCTGTGGTTGTACTCAGTGTTAACGTACGTAATGTGAAAGCCTCTTGAGTGAAGCAATTTGGCTAAGCTCAAGAAGGTGTTCAAATGGCTTTGAGCTGGAAATGGAGTGACCACAATGTGTGGTTTTAGTGATCCTCCTCTTTCCATAGAGTCCATCTTCACTTCTTGTTTGCAAGCTCCGTTGGAAGCATATGTAAATGGAATAGGATTTATAGAGTAAGTCTCAAGAGACTCTTCTGGATAAGAATAAGGTAAGAGTTACGACAACTTTCCAGAAAGACTTGAGAGAGTCAATTTTAATATATCCAAAAGAATTTTTTTTTGTCACAAAAAAAAAAAAGAAAACAAGTGATGCGTGTTTTAGTTCAAGAGCTTGTTTAGGAAATAACAAAATCTTAATTTAAAAAGTGATTTCATACAATCTGAGGTAAGTATGTGAGAGAGTTTTATCTCAACTTGTGTGAAATTGATTATCAGAATAGATTAATAAATTATAATAATCAGAGTTGGAGGGCAATGAATTTCTTGGAGGCCAAGTTTTAGAAATGTCAATTCTCAATCAATCATTCACAATATATAATTAAGAGGCGCAGAAAACGACAAGGAACTTTTGGTGGGCAGATCCAAGCACCCACTCCCGACAAGTTGACATGCTTCGTATCTATTTCTAGTGTGGTTGTGATTAATTTATGTGAGAAAAGAATTTTGTTTTAATTTATATAAAAGTAATTATGGAAAGTAATTATGGAAGTATTTGATAAACAAATTTTTTATATGTTACAACATTAGGAGAATTCGAAAATGAAAAGACTTAATTATCCAAAGATTCAATGATGGGCAGGCAGCAATGACAAATTTTAGGACAATGAATAACATATTTATACTATTTATTTATTATTGGTTGGAAATTTTGAATAATTAAATCCCTTTCTTGTAACCTTATACTAGTTTTATTTATAACTCACTTTTATCCTATTTCAAGCAAACTAATGAAAATCTTAAAATTTATTAATTTTATTTTAAAATTTAACAGCTTTTAAACTTATCTTGATTTAATATTCACCATAACACAATGAAACAATGTCAACAAATAAAAAATTATGGGTTAGATTGTACATTCACATGAAAGATTTAATAAAGTAGCTTATAAATAAGACAATAAAACTTTTTCTCCATACTCTATAAATAAATCTAAATAAAATTTAACATATAAGGCCCCTAGTGGTGAAAGAGGCTGTGATTGCAATCCGTTTTTAGATTTTCTCATTGAGAAATTTTCACCAATTTTTTCCTTCTCACAATATTTTTAATACTTTTAAAAAAAATTTCTCTGGTTTTATTTATAAGTCATTTCCAACATATTTCATACCAATTAAAGAAAATCTTAAAAACTTATTAAATCTAATTTAAAATTTAACAACTTTTCAATTTTATTTCTATTTATTATCTACTACAACACATTGAAACAAAGTTAGTATATAATAAATTTTAAGTAAAATTATATATTCACGTGATTTATAATAGCGTTGGAAATTGACGCAGTCACACATGTCTCCTCCGGTGGTCCGACCGACAAACTGTTGACACATGGTGGTCTTCCAAAAATATCAACGTGGGACTAATGCCTTTTTGTGGTCAAAATGTCTGCCTAACTTCGCACTTACTACAGTTGCATTTAATTTTAAATAAGACTGCAAAATGATTGATTTTTTATGATTTAAAAATTTGTATGATCTCATATATTTAATATAAGATCCTATTTTTAGATTTTTTCAATGAGAATTTTTCAGCAATTTTTTCCTCCTCACGATATTTTTACTATTCCTTTCAATTTTCATCTGATTTTCAAGTAGGGAGAAAAAGGAATCTACGATACGAGAACTTGAAAGTGAAGAGTGGATGATGGTTCGAGCCAGTTTTATTTTGTCCTGATTATATTGTTTGGTTCTGCCACATGAATATATATATATATATATATATTAACAAACGGAGATAGGTACAGAAAAGCATGCTTGAGAATTGTGAATTCTAAATTATTAAAATAAAACTTTAAATTATCATACAAAAAGTTCGGCCCTGAAATAATACACCTATTCTCATAACAACATAATTCAAAAGTATAATTCCTCATATAATAAATAGTATCAGCTCATTTTATGGCAAATTAAGTTTTTCTTAAAAGAATGAAATCTTATATTGGATAAAGTATATAGATAACAGATCTTCAATATATCACACGAATCAATCATAATGATCGAAATTTAGTACACCAAAAAGTCAAACATCATAGTCAAGCATATACATTTAACACTTTCATCAAGAATTCTTTTTAAGTTTTTAATTTAAAGACTGAAGGGAAGTTTACACACACACATAATTATAAGCGAAAATGAATATTATATGGCTAATTAATGGATAATAAACTTGCTTATAACTTAAGAGGCCTCTCCTCAATATACTGAGGAAGAATTAACCCACCATCAAACATATTCCAACAACTACACGTAAGTTCTTCCATATATAACGTCACATAATTAAGCCAGTAGACTCTGCTGAAGATTTTTGAGATGTTTTGGGCAAACAAAAAATGTGAAATTTCCATGTAAATAACTACTTAGTTTTTCCTTTTGATGAGCACTTGATCAATCAATTGGTCCAAGCTGACGCAAGAAGAACCACCAGATTTAGTTGCCTGCTTTGAAATTTTCTGCCACTCTAACACCTTTTGTCTCATCTTCTTCCCTTTATCTCCTTCAATCAACTCATTCACAAGATTCTCCACTTCTTCCCTCTTCACTTCATTGTCAATCTCAAGCCCAATCTCCCACTCTGTGCAAGCATGCCAGCAATTAGTTTGCTGGTCTCCATAAAAAGGCCAACAAGCCATAGGAACACCTGCACAAACACTCTCTATCATGGAGTTCCAACCACAATGAGTCAAAAACCCTCCAATGGAAGGATGGTTCAGAACTTTCTCTTGCTCGCACCAGCTTGCTATGAGGCCTCTCTCTTTGGTTTCACTGAGAAACTCTGAGGTTAGACTTGTTGAGCCACCATCCACAAGATCAGGTCTTATGATCCACAAGAAGTGTTTCTTACTGTTAGCTAAACCCCAAGCAAACTTATGCACATGCTCTACAGACATAACTGTGATGCTTCCAAAATTCACGTAGACCACGGATTTTGGTTTCTTGGATTCGAGCCATTGGATGCAATGAGTCTCCTCTTTCCACATGTTGGATCCAATTGAGTCTAAGACCTGATTATGTGGAATTTCCTTGAGAAGCAGAGGGACAGGTCCTATGGTGTAAAGTGCAGGGAAGATAGAGGAGAGAGCTTGCAGTGCCTCACTCTCCAACTCACTAAATGTGTTGAAAATGATGGCATCAGCCCATTTTGCTGTTTGTACTTCATTGATAGAGAACTTTAGCATTATGTAATCATCCGGATCTAATGAATTGAAATAGCTTGGAAGATCCCTCAATCTCATGTTTTTCATGCCTGAAAGCCAATCCATTTTTTCATCCAAGTAACCATTTGTTAGATAACTCTCATCTGCAAAATAATGGAATCGCAAAATAAGAATGAGTAACATTAAGAAAATGATAAAAAAACAAAGCAACAGGGTATAAAGTGCACAAAAACTTCGGAAAATCTCAAATCAAAAGCTAGCTTATTAAAGTTGAGAATAATAGAAAGCTTTATAAATCATTTCTTTCAAAGTAACTCTCCCAATGTGAAACTCACGAGGCAATATGGTGCTTTACCTTTCAAGGGTATGATACCCTTGTCAAGAAGAGTGTGACCATGCCAAACACCCAAATATGCGATAGCACTAATAGGGCAATAGATAGCAATAGGAAGTCCAAATTCTTGAGCAGCTCTAACTGTAAAAGCCATGACAGCATCAGAAACCAAGGAAGTAACAGGAGGCACAAGACCACTAGAAGCAGAATCTTTTAGCTTTTTGAGCAGATTTGTGAAAGGGATGAGACAATTCTTTGAAGTAGATTCACAAAGAGTAGTGAGATTTTGGGTAGCATCAGCCTCAGAAGGAGGAAGACCATCAGGGATGGTTTCAAATCGAAAATCAGGGAGGCCATCCAAAGCTTGAGGGCCTCTCGATTTGAGCAAGCGTCTATGGTTGTACTCAGTGTTAACGTATGTAATGTGGAAGCCTCTTGAGTGAAGCAATTTGGCTAAGCTCAAGAAAGTGTTCAAATGGCTTTGAGCTGGAAATGGAGTGATCACAACGTGTGGTTTTAATGATCCTCCTCTTTCCATAGAATCCATCTTCACTTCTTGTTTGCAAGATCTGTTGGAAGCAGATGTAAATGGAATTGCTTTTATAGAACAAGTCTCAAGAGACACTTTTGGATATGAGTGAGGTAATAGTCAAGAGTACAGCTTCCTAGAAAGGCTTGAGAGAGTCAATTTTAAAATCTCCCGAGAACATGTGATGCGTGTTCTCTGGACCTTGTTTCTTTATTAAGTGCTAAACAAAGAGAGCTAATCAGATTTAAACTATCCAAATACTATTTAAAAGGTTTATATTTGATTTTTAAAAAAATTATGATTTCTTAAATAAAAATAATTTTTTAAAAAATAATAGTTAGAATTTTTTTATTTTAAATTATATATCTACAAGAATAATTTTTTAGAAAAATATAAATTTTTAAAGAAATTAAATTAGAACTGTTTAAATTAAATCTGAACAATACACGTTTTAATTAGTTCTCTGACCATGACATTTTCTAAGGCTGCATGGCCTTTTATCTCGTAGTCTTTATATGTTAGATTAGATTAACAACCTTCGGGCAAAAAAAAAAAAAAAAAGATTAGATTAACAATCAGCGTTGGAGGGTCGTGAATTTCTTGTAGCCCAAGTTCTTGAAATATCAATTCTCGATCAATCATTCCCAATATTTAATTAAGAGGCGCAGAAAACGACAAGTATCATTTTGGGGGCAGATCCGAAGATGGTGATTACACCACCTACTCCGGGCAAGTTGGCAGGCTTCGTATCCATTTCATGTGTTAGAGAATTAGGAGAATTCGAAAAGAAAAGGATTTAATTATTAAAAAAAATCAACAAGGTGAGGTGACAAATTTTAATACAATAAATAACAAATTTATACTTATTACTTATTATTAATTGGAAATTTTGGGTGATTAAATCTTTTTCTTATAACCTCATATTCCTTTAATTTTATTTATAACTCAGTTCCAACTTATTTTACACATATAAAAGAAAACTTCAAACTTTATTGACTCTACTTTAAAAGTCAACAACTTTCAAACTTTATCTATATTCATTATAATACATTGAAACAAAGTCAGCGAATTAAATGTTATGGGTCAGATTCACATAAAAGATTTAATAAGGTGAATTATAAATAAAATTAAATAAAAAATTATCTCCATACCTTATAAATATAATATTAAAATAAAATTTAAGATACGAAGGCCCCCTGGTGTACAAAGAGTCCATGTGATTGCATTCCCTTTTTAGATTTTCTCATTGAGAATTTTTCACCAATTTTTTTTTCCTCCTCACAATATTTTTATGCGTCTTTCAATTTTCATCTGATTTTCAAGAAGGGCAAAAAGGGAATCTGCGAGAATTTGAGAATGAAGAGTGCTGGTACAAGCTAGTTTTATTTTGTCTTGATTATATTGTTTGGTTCTGTTGCATGCTTGAGAATTGTTTTTTTTAGAAAGGATAAAGGTCCATTTTTGCCCCGGAACTTTCCACACAGGAGCATTGAGTATCCGAAAGTTTTTTTTGGCTCAATTTCACCCTGGAAGTTTTCAAAAGGGAGCAATTTTACCCTACCGTTATTCAAAGTTAACTTCCACAGTTAAATGACACATGACACTCCTTGATGTGGCACTCGGTAAACCCCCTCCTTGCCATATACTCCACCTCATCATCTAATTTCCCTCTCCCTCTCCCTCACTCTGATATTCATCTTCTCCATCATCTTCATCTTCCCCTCCCTTAATCCAATATTTATCTCCACCGATTAATCATTTTCATCGTCTTTCTCTCACTACCATATTCAACTACATAACACAACACACACTCTTGTTTAATCTTAAAGGTTAATAGAGTCATGAGAAAAAGCTATACTGGAACTAAATCGAAGAGCAAAGATTATTCATGAGAAAAAGCTATCCTGGAACTAAATCGAAGAGCAAACATTATTCATGAGAAAAAGCTATCCTGGAACAAAATCGAAGAGCAAAGATTATTTTACACTAAACCCATAATTTACAATGCTACCCAAAAAAATCATAAACAAAATCAAGCAGCTCTTAGGACATTTTAGATTCAAAACTCAAGCACAGATATGAAATTTATAAAATACAACGAACAAACAAATAAGAGATTTCATTATATTAGAACAAAGCAAACCTAAAGGAGAAGGCAGCAGCGAACAGGGGAGTGATGGAGAAAAACTGGTTCCTAAACTTTCCCTAAATGGCGTCCCTCCCTTCCAATCGTGTTCAACGTTGTCTTCTATTCCTAAACTTGGTGAAGAAGGTGACCCAGCTCCTCTAGTATGAACAACGACCTTCCTCTGTGTTGCGCCTCCGTTGGATCTTCTCGTCGGTTCTTGTGCTTGAGATGATGATGAATCTACTCCCAAAACGGGATCTGGTCCTCTCCTCGCTTCAACTCACAATGCCCCCCAACGATGGCTTTGTTGAAGGTCGGATGGCCGAAGCCATAGATGATGAAGAGGAGGCAACGATGGTCGGTGAAGCCATGGATGTGAGAAAGGAAGGAGGCCCCAGGGGGGTTGCTGTGCAGGGAGGAGAGAGTAAGAGTTTGTGGTTTTTCTTTTTCCAGGTATAATTCTAAGTGCCATGTGGAGTGTTATGGGGGCAATGAGGTGGTTTAGTGAGTGACATGTGGAGTGCCATGTGTCATTTAACTATGGAAGTTAACTTTGAATAATGGTAGGGTAAAATTGCTCCCTTTTGGAAACTTCCAAGGTGAAATTGAGCCAAAAAAAACTTCAGGATACCCAATGCTCCTGTGTGGAAAGTTCCGGGGTAAAATTGGACCTTTACCCTTTTAGAAAATTGGGGGAAAATTTATTATTGAGGAATTAATTATAAAATAAGACATGCTCAGTTGCACATGTGAAAACTCAGTTACACATGTTGTGGAAGCTCAGTTGCATCTGTGTAGAATGTCTTATTTTGTAATTAATTTCTCAATGTGGGATTTTTTTTCCCAATTCTCCCTTGTTTTTTTTAAATATGCTTGAGGATTGTTAATTATAAATTATTAAAATTTTAAATTATCATATAAAAAGTCCGACCCTAAAATAATACACCTATTCCTACAACAACATAATTCAAAAGTATAGTTCCTCATGTTAAAATTAGTATCAGCTCATTTTATTGCAAATTAAGTTCCTATTAAAAGAGAGAGCATATTGAATGAAATCTTTTAGGGAAAATAACAAAAACATTACATTTGAAATGGGGAAACCCAAAAAGCTGCTGTAAACTTGGTAAAGTACAAATTGCTGTTAAGCAGCAATTTGGGTTTTTGCTTTTTATGAGAAATGAAGAAAATGCCCTTAAACATAATCATTGTGTTTGTATTTTCTCCCACCTCTCTTCTTCGCTCATTGTTTCAGGCTTAAGCAGAGTGACACAGGGAGCGTTTGCCTCTTCTTCCCTCTGGCATCCGTAAGTGGTTTTAGTGTGACTTGTTCACTAGTTTCTCACCATTCGTTGGTTTGCCATTGAAGGTTGCTGGAATAGTTGTTGTGAAGCTTTCTCAGTCGTTTCTCCCACATGAACTTATGCCTCTGATGCTTTTGTTTCGTTTGTTAACAACTATAAATATGATATTGACAACTTTAACATCAACAATGACAACACATAACAATGCATTCAAATGAAAACCTCAATCTCAACATATTCAAATGAAGCTTGAAGATGAGCATTAAAATCTCTAAGAAGTCATTCGAATGAACTTAAAAAATGAATTCGAATGTACTTCCATTGGGTTAAGTATTGACAACTGTTCATTAGGCATTCATAACGCTATGTATGTTATTGATAACTTTACGCAAGCTATTGACAACATCTGAACTTATGTCCCTGATGTTATTATTTCGTTTGTTAACAATTATGAATATAGTATTGACAACTATAATATCAGTAATGATAACATATAACTCATTTGAATATATTGTTTTTAACTATGAACACTGATTAATATATATCATTCGAATATAAATTGAGGCATCCAAATGAATTTGGTTCTTTTTACAAATGAATTAGAAGCATTTCCATCGAATGATGTGATAGGTGAACGTTTATAAATTCAAATGAAAGCTAGAATGTTAAGTTTTACAAAAGCATTTGATTATGATAAGTGAAATGTTTTCAAAATTGATTTTCATTTCGGACCAAGTAAGAATTTGACAAAAGAAGAAAATAAATTGATTTGGTATTGATAACTATGAATAGAGTATTGACAATTTTAATATAAGTAATGCCAACTAATATTATAATTCTCACAACATGGACTTTACGATGCCCATGTCCTTCAACTGAGTTATGTATTGACAATGATTCATTAGGCATTAACAACTTTACGCAAGCTATTAACAACTCTTGAGCTCATGCCCCTGATGTTGTTGTTTCATTCGTTGACAACTACAAATAGGGCATTAACAACTCTAACATCCGTAATGATAACTCCTAATAAGGTATTGTCAACTCTAACATAAGCAATGACAACTAACTTTTAAGTATTGTTTTCTTGTCATTGCCAATAAAAAGTCTATATTACTTACTTACGTATCAACTATATACAAACAACATTAATAAACAGTACTGGCAACACTTTCAAGGATATTGACAACTTCACTTATGGTACTGACAACACTTCAATATTCATGTGACAGTAAAAAGTTACAGATTTGTAAAATGGGAAATGAAAATTACCTTCAAATATTTTTTTTATCATGGCCAATACAAATTTCATATTATTTACATACGTATTAACTATATACAAACAATACTAATAAACAGAATTGACAACACTGTCAAGGATATTGACAACTTCACGGATGGCGCTAACAACACTTCAGTATTCATGTGACAGCAAAAAGTTATAGATTTACAAAATGAGAAATGAAAATTGCCATTTCATCTTCAAATATTGTTTTTTTGTCATTGCTAACACAAATTTTATATTACTTACATATGTATCAATTATATATAGGCAACGCTAGTAAACAGTATTGACAACACTGTCAAGGATATTAACAACTTCACGAATGGCACCAACAACACTTCAGTATCCATATGACAACAAAAAGTTACAGATTTGCAAAATAAGAAATGAAAATTGCCATTTCACCTTCAAGTATTGTTTTTTTGTCATTACCAATACAAATTTCATATTATTTAAATACGTATCAACTACATACAGACAACACTAGTAAACAGTATTGACAACACTGTCAAGGATATTAACTACTTCATGGATGACACCGACAACACTACAACATCCATGTGACAGCAAAAAGTTATAGATTTGCAAAATGACAAGTGAACATTAAGATTGCACATTGACCTAATGTTTTCTTATCATTGCCAATAAAACAAAGCAGTAGTGACAGACCTATATATGCCTATGTAACACAGAAATTCACCCAAAACATTATAAGCTATACAACCCCTAAAGTCTTGCATTTTTACCAAACATATAGCTACTCAAGTTTAACTTGGGTTTGGATTTTTGCATGTTTGTTTTGTGTGTCCCACATGATGACATAAGTTACACTGGTACATCTTCTTGTTTTGAAACTAGGATTCTTGCATTTTAGTTCTTGGCCTTTCCGCTTACATGAAAAAAAATACAAGTGCATTCAAAGGACTTTGACCTATATCAAATGTCATCTTCCATGCTAACCTGCAAAAAATTCATCAACATGTTAATTACCCACCAATAATTTTTTCCTCACTTTATAGAATAAGCACAACATTAGTACTTTTTCCATTGACAACTTCAGTTTATGTTTTGACAACTACATGTATGCTATTGACTAGATATATCACACATCCTTTCTGTTCAACACATGTTCATCATCACCCCAACCTTCTTCCTCCTATTTTCCCTCAACCTGATCTATCATACCCAAGCAATCCTTACTTACCAAAATTTACTTGAAAGAGGCTTTATCAATAGTAACACGTATCAGGCTTGCATTATAATGAATGGATCCATCTTTTGGTTGCTTAATAATCATATAAAAATTAAATGCCCATCTCAGGCAGTAAGAAATTTTGCTGTTATACAAGCTTGGGTGCTTCAATCCCTATCATCAATCACCTATTACTCAATCTAAATTCTATCAAACACCACTCTATCCAAATGCAACTCACGCCTCACAATGCATACACAAAAAAATAAAATAAAATAAAAGTCAATACACCAATATGAAGGTCGTTCATTTTAAGTAAGTTTTCAACGCTCATCTCATCTTCACATTCAAACCCATTTACTCACAACTAAACTCAATCAAAATCAACTATGGCAACAGCACAGTGATGGTTAGAGGGGTAAGAGAAGAGTTTTTGTCTAAAAAATGATTTTAACTTACCTCTTTTTTCAGCTTTCAAGCTCCAATGAAGTACATAGGAAGCTTCATCGTCCCTTTCTCTTAAACCATATTTTTTTATGTGTGTCTGACATTGCTTTTGATCTTTTGTTGCTTAAGGGGGCATTTTCGTCATTTCTCATAAAAAGAAAAAACCCAAATTGCTACCTGGTAGCAATATGTACTTTAACAAGTTTGCAGTAGCCATTTGAGTTTCTCCATTTCAAATGTAATTTTTTTGTCATTTTTCCAATCTTATATTGGATAAAGGATTGTTGCAGATCTTCAATACACCACACCAATCAATCATGATGATGGAAATTTAGTATACACACACTAAATTTTCAAAAATGGAAGAGAAAGTTCAGACCATTTGGAATAGCCGTGGTAAAAGTAACTTTTTAATAAAATAATTTTTGTAAAAGAAATTTTCCATATAAATTAGAAGATGTGATGTGATTTATGTTTGGATAAATATTTAAGAAGTAACTTTTTCTAAAAAGAAAAACTTGTTTGGATAAATATTTAAGAAGTTTTAATTCAAAATGATATAAATATCACACATATTCTAATATATATTATTTTATATACTATCATAATTGTAGGGATACATGGCAAAAAAAAAAAAATTGTAGGGATAAAAATGAAATGATAAAAATACAATAAAATATGGGATTGATTTGAAAAATGGTTTTTCTCAACTACAACTAATTGAATGTAAGAAAATTAAATCATAAACTACTATTTTTGTTGTTTTCTTATAAAATTGGAATGAATAATGAAAATTGATTCCAAATATATAATATGAAGATACTCTTGGAAATGGGTAAATGATTACCCTTGTTGAATTAAAATAATGGAAGTTTTAAAATCATCAAGTCTAATGAAAACCGCAAGCAATTACATTGAATCAAACACGTTAAATAAATAGCTATTCATATTATCGCATTCATAACTATTACTCAAAATTGCTATCAGAATATCACTTGATGTGCTAGGTAAATTAAATTGATGTGTTTACTTCTCATATATAAATGTACCATCGAACATTCAAATTGATTAAATTAAATTATACAAACTAATACTAAAGCAAGTATAATCTCATACAATCAATTGAAAAAATATATAAATAAAAATTAAACAAGCCACAACAATCCAATGTATCTACAAATATGGTAAGCATATTAGGAAGTAAAAATAATTAAACTCAAGAAACAATCAGATTCAGCCACCCATGATAATCAAATCAGATTCAATAAGATTACTCGGTTGGCCATGGAAACTGAGATGAAGGGAGTATAGGTACTTGTGTGGTCTGCAAAAAAGGAAGGAGATGGCATCGGCTAAGAAGAAAGAATGTAAGGCATTGTGGGTCATCTTCTCCTTTGTTGTTGTCGCCCGACTTGCTCCTTTGTCACTGCCATTTCTGTTTTGATCGATCGCCCTCAACTGCGGCAGGAGAAGTAGGAGAAGATGATGGCGATGGAGTAGGAGGGTGAGGGAGATGAAGATGATGAAGGCGATGGGAAGGAGGTCAGTTGGAGTCAAGTTCTCTCTTCCGTTTTGCAGCAAAGTTGTGGAAGACATCCACACTCATAGTTGGAAACAAGGGTGGGAGAGAAAGATCATTAAAGCACCATAGGGGGGAGGTAAAATCTTGTGACAGCAACATCAGATATTGACACCCACATTGCAAAGATTGAAATTTTTTTATCATTTTATGACCCACTTTAGACCTTGGGTGAAAAGAGGATGCAGTTCCTCTTCTTCCTTTTAGTTTGGAAAAATGATAAAATATACCTTGAAAAATGCAAAATCTCAAATTAGATATTTACTCTAAAATACGTGGTGAATTACTCATAAGTAGTTGTTAATACTGTATCAAAAATGATAAAAAAAACTGATTTGAGATTTTACAATTTTCAGAATTCTTTTTTGTCATTTTTCCTTTTAGTGTTAACTTTTAAGGATACAATTACCTTTTAATTACTGTCAAAAATGTTATTCATCTTTAAATATTCAATACTTGAAATTTTAATATCTTCCGTATCTTGTATTCAATTAATGTCAATATATGATAACGTTTAACTTTTTTTTTTTTGGAAGAACTTTATACTTAAGTAACATCTTTTTATTGAAATGAACTGAGGTATATAGGTTGGGTCTGCAGGTCTGTTAGTCTTATCCAATTCATCCTTGAAAAAGAAGGGTTGGTTTTAAAATAAAAACACAACCTGTTCTAAAGTGGGGTAACTTTGATCCCACGGGGTGATTTTTTTCCCGTCTTATAAATACTAAAGTTTAGTGTTATTTTATTCATAATAGTTAATAATAATGAGTTAATAGTCATTTGTGTTTTTTTTAGTATTTGTTGTGTATTTAATTATCTATATGATTTCTTTTTCTTTAATTCTTTAACAAATTTATATTATATTTATTTGTACATAATTAAGTAATAATTTAAAAGGTATGATAGAATAGGAGTTAAACTTCAAACGTTTGGGATTATATAAAGTTATTCAAAAAATTAAGTTATAAGGACTTGATTGAAAATGAAGGTAAACTTTGGTGAAACGGATTTGGTTGTTTTGGAACTTCTTTTTTTAAAAAAAATAATAGCCATTAGCATCCAATATGTTCATACTTTTTTTATGGGAAGACGGCCAGTTTCAATGTTAGTGTTGTTTTCACGGAGATAATTATATTGAGGGCAAAAAATATTATTGTTCATGAAATAAACAAAAATAATTGTAAAAATAATATATGTTATAGGGCAAAGGAAATCTACCGAGAAATATTTAAGCTACACTGCCTTCATTCCATGAATTGTAAATTTGTAATAGATGATTACGATATTTATTATGATAACACTAATTACTAAGTATTAAAAATATAATTAAGTAAATATTTATATTTCTATTTCAATTTTATTTTTTAGAAAAGGGTACAGCTGCAAAAAATGAACCCCCCCCCCAACAAATATAAAGTCGAAATATTATTCCCCCGGAATTTCACTTGAGAGTTGAGAACTTTTGAGACTCTGATTTCGCCTTCATTAATTGAACCGCGCTTTACTACGCCTAGCCCCTTCTGAGCTACCGTGATACCATGACCATATCGGTACGGCTGAACTCGCTCTTGAAAATAATGTTGTTTTTCCTCGTACTCCAACTCTTCTATGGCTGCTCATGTTCTTCAAGGTACTCTTAATTAATTCATTTTGGATTGTTTGTGTGATTATTGATATCCGTTATATCATGGAAAGCATCTATCATTATCATTCATGAGGATTCATGCCTTTACTGTATTATTGAAATCTACTTTTGTGATATTGAAATATTCTCGATATGTTGCTGTTCTTTTCATGTTTTTTTATCCTTGGAGAACATGAAAATAAAATACCTTATATACTTAAGACTCAATAATTAAGTAAAGCGCATTCGGTCTGGTCTATTAATGTTTGTTGAAAGTTTCGTCTCATGAGTTTGACTTTTGGGTGTGATAGCAGAGGCAGATCTAGAATGAACGTAAAATATGGATCATAGTCAACTTAATATTGGAATGTGCTTTGATGGTGTTTGTTTCCTTGTTAGATAGATGATTTTTAATTATGTGATACTAGATTAGCATATTTTAGGATACAGTTCATACTTTTGTGTATCTTCAGTTGCCTCTTTAACAAATATCAATCTTTCATTTTCTGCTTATATCTCATTGATTAGTGTTTGGGAAATCTGTGGTAGTGAATATTTAAAAATTGGAAATTCACTTGAACTTCACTAGCGAAGCTTCCTTGATACCATTTTCATGTGTGCCCTGTGATCTATCAAAATAGAGTTTATGGCTTATTTGAGAAATGACATTTGTTTCACTTGATGCCTAAACTTCATGTGTGAAAATATACTCACAGGGGAATACTTTTGATGCCTTTGGATGGGATTTGAACGTGTATTTGAAACTTCTGTTTGGTTTAATGAAATTTATATCAGTTGATGCCTAATCAAATCATGCGAAAATTTACCTTTGGCGGTCCACTTGTGTGTTTTAACTTTGAGCCTCTTTCTTTACTGCTTGTAATCCCCCACATATATGATAAACAAATACTTCGCAATATTTTTATTGTGAGCACACATGCACGACTTGATGACCGCCTCATCACTCAATGCTTTGTCTGAACACCTGCATACGGATGTGGATAACTTGAGATTGATTTAGATGCTTGAACTTAACAATGGAAGATGCCATAATTTTTATAACATGGATGCCTTTTGATCTTGAGGATTGCTTAGAAAGGTCACACTTTTGATTCAAAATAGATGTCTTGGCTTTGGTGTTTGAATTTCTATCTCTAATGTACTATTACAATGGTCAATAACATTTGTTATATTTGATGCCTAATCTTGATGTGCAAAAATATGCTTATAGGGTTTTTACCCTTGATGTTTGCCTTATACCATCCATGTCTTTTTGGCTTGTAGCCCCCGTACATGTGTGCTAAATATATCCTTCTAGGAAAATTCATGTTGTAAGCACACTTGCAAAGCTTGATGGGGGTTCCATCAATGGTTGCTCGCTACCAATTGATATATAAAAGTAGCTATATTGAGATTGATTCGGTTTCTTGATCTTGACATGCAATGCTGTGATAATGTTCCTTACATGCATGGCTTGAGATATCTCAAGATGGATATTCAGCTTATTAGAGAAATGACAATATTTTGAAATTAAATTGATGCATTTGGGAGTTGTGGCTTATATACTCGAGGAATGGCAATATTTTGAAATGAAATAGATAGATGCCTATGGCCCTGGGATTTGATCATGGATCTGAAAGCACTCCTGCAAGGCTCAATGAAATTTATGTCATTTTAGGCCTAATCTAAATGTATAGAAATTTATTTATTGGGTCTACTTTTGTGATTTAGCTTTGACTGTCTTTCTTTGCTGCTTGTAACACCTCGCATACATGATAAATAATTACCTACATGTTAAGCACACCTGCAAAGCTTAATGACCACTCCATCAGTTGATGCTTTGTCCAATTACCTACATGTTAATGTGTTTAAGTTGCAATTGATTTGGATGCTTGAGCTTAACATTTGAAGATCTATAATTTTCATTACATGGATGCCTTGTGTTCTATCAAGATTGATGAGAAATGGGAGTTGATTTAAAATAGATGTCTTGGCTTTGGTGTTTGAATATCTATCTGCACTCCTACGAGGTTCAATGATATTTGTTTCATTTGATACCTAATTTTAATGTGCAAAAATATATTTACAAGGGTCTGTTTTAGATGTTTGCCTTGAGACTGTTCATGTCTTTCTGGTCTGTAGCCTCCTTACATGTATGTTAGATTTATCCTTATTGCAACATTCCTGTTGTAAGCACACTTGCAAAGCTTGATGAGGGTTTCATCCTTTGATGCTCTCTATGAATGTTGGTATACAAAAGTGGGAAAATGGAGATTGATTCAGTGGTTTGATCTTGACATGCAATGCTGTCATAATGTTCCTTACATGCATACCTTGAGATCTCTTAAAATGGATATGTAGCTTATTAGAGAAATGACAATATTTTGAAATTAAATTGATGCCTTTGGCCTTGGGATTTGAACGTGCATATGAAATGCACTCCTGCGAGGCTCAGTGAAATACATATCATTTGATGCATAATCTAAATGTGCAGAAATTTACCTGTGAGTGTCTCTACTTTTGTGCTCTAGCTTCAGCTCTCTTTCTTTAGTGCTTGTAATTTCCCACATATCAGGTAAATTTATACCTTTTTGGGAAATTTTCCTTGTAAGCGAACATGCATGACTTAATGACCGCTTCATCACTTGATGCTTTTTCTGAACACCTACTTCTGAATGTGGGTAAGTTGCTATTGATTTAGATACTTTAAATTAACATGTGGAGATGCCATAATTTTTATTACATGGATGTGTTGTGACTTGTGAAACATCAGGATTGCTAAGAAATGACCATCAGGATTGCTAAGAAATGACTCTATTTTGGTTTAAAATAGATATCTTTGGACGGGCGTTTTAAGCCCAAAAAGATGGTGGACCTTCTGAGCCCTTTTGGGCATTACGGTACTGGAAAATGCATAATGTAAAAGCTCCCTGGGGTGTGTTTGGTTGGAGGCCAGGGAAAGGAAGGGAAGGAAAAATGTTTTTCTCCTCTCATTTGATTTAAAATTTTGAAGTTTCTCCCCTTCCAAACCTACATTCTGGCTCCTCTTTAAATTGGAGTTTTTGGAAGGAGAGTCAAACTTTTCAATAAGTTTACTTTTACAATTTTTCTATTATTATATTAATATCTTCGAAGAAAAAATATTATTATAATTAAAAATACTGTAATAAAATAAAAATTAAAAATTATTATAATAAAAAAAATATTATAAAATTAATTAAAAACTCAAAAAAAAATATTACTATAAAATTAATTCAGGAAAATACGTTATTATAAATAAAAAAATATTTTAACAAACTAAACAACAAATAAATTCTTAAATTAATTAAAAAAAAATCATACAATTATAACTAAAACATATATTATACAAAATAATTAAGAATAAAAAATATTATTTTTTTAAAAAAATATAAGATTACATTCATTGTAAATAAAAATATGAGTTAAACATTAATTTTGCCCTGGAATTATCCCCTATTGATCAATAATGCTCTGAAAGTTTTTTAGGGTTCAATTATCTTTCGGAAATTTTAAAATAGTAGCAATGTCTTGGGAGACAAAAACGTAAACGGATATTTGCTATTTAATATTAACCTCCATGTAGGAATACATGTGGGACTACTTTTTTTTTTTTTAATCTTCTTCTTTCTTACCATCTACTCTACCTCTCTCAGACAACCTCGAACGTTCCTCAAACCTGTATTCTTCAATCCCAAACTATTCGGCCAGCACCTTCCACAAATACTTCTACTTAAACAAGTCGCCAATGTTGCAGTTAAAGGGTTTGTTTCTTGCACATGGGTCCACTGCCACCTATATCTATTACTTTACGATCAAATCAAAGTCTGAAGCGATGGAGTGGTACTCCCACGCCGCTTTAGAGCTTGGAAATTTAGAGGGAAGTTCCTCATGTTTGCAAATGGTCGCATACATACAAAGCGTGCCGATCAGGTTCATCAAGCTATAAGGGGAGAAACCTAATATTTCTTGAGAACGATGAACAGACCAAGACAAGCCCTCTTTCTTATTGACATCTTCAAACAGAATGTCCTCTTGGGTGTAGAAGAAATTGTTGATACAGTGTTTTGAGGATAAATGTATTTTACATTTTGTAAGATTTATGTATCAATTTACTAAGATTTGAAAATAATTTATCATGATTCTCGAGTTTAATTTTGCATACTCAAGCATTGGATTTTAAAATAAACTTCTTCACATAATACTTTCAAGAGTACTTGAGTATTGAAAAAAGTATTGAGAATACTCGAGTATTGTTTGATAATACTCAAGTATCGTCCTTGAAAAGTTAGTTTTTAAACTCAACACTTTCAGGCATACTTGAGTATGGTTGGAAGTACATGCAATACTCAAGTAGTGACTCTCAATACTTGAGTATCGGCAAATAAAATTAGTTTTTAAAACTCAGCACTTTTAGGCATACTTGAACATTGATGGAAATGTTGGTAATACTCAAGTATTATAGCTCAGTACTCAAGTAATCGCCCTTCAAAATCCTTTTTAAAATTCAAATACTTTCAAGTATACTCGAGTTTTTATAAAAGTATTGACAATATTCAAGTATTATATACCAATACTCAAGTATTGAGATATAAAATTTTCTTTTCAAACACAATACTTTCAAGTATACTCGATAATGGAAAGAAGTGTTCATCTCAATACTTTAGGGACTCAATACTCAAGTATGGCCAACAAAACTCGAGTATTGAAGAATACTTTACAAACAATTCCAAGAGTTCTCGAGAATGAATAAAAGTGCTCAATAAAGAAAAGCTTGCTAAAACTCGAGTGCTATGGTAATACTCAAGTATTGATAACACTATTGATCATACTGGAGAATCAATGGAAGTGCTAATACTAAAATGCTTTACAATCACTCAAGCATGATATTTACAACTCGAGTATTGATAATATTCTTTAACACTTTCTACAGTACTTAAGAATCAATAAAAATGTTTATCCTTTTTATAATAAAACTTCGAATAAAACTTGAGTGCCGTTAGAAGTATTGTGAACATTCGACTCTTTCATTTAAATTGCGTTAAAGTAAAAGCTCATAGTACAAGTTTTATGAGATTGGACAAGGCTTGACCCACTTTAGGCAACTTGATTCCGTTTAATAAAGTGGTCCATACTGACAGGCAGGTGAGAAGCAAATAATGGTAAATTCCATTGTAATGTATAACATGTTTATCCTCCTCATTTTTTATTGGTTAAGACTATTGGGTAATTAAATATCTTATTTATAGTTTCAAATCTCTCTGATTATATTTATCAATCACTTCCATTATATTTTATACAAACTAAGGAAAACTATAATAACTTATTAACTCTGCTTTAAAACTTAAAATTTTTTCAACTTTATCTTTATTTATATTCACTATAACACACTCCATATAATAAATTATAAATAAAATTGTATACTCAGGTGACTTGGTAAAATTAACTGGCCACAGTTCACTAGAAATTGACCCGACGCAGTCACACATGGCTCCTCAGGTGGCGTCTAATCCGGCCCTAAAATAATAGGGAAAATGACGATGAGATTTTGTGTAAGGGATTTTACGATTAAACAGTCCCATAAAATTGTGTTTTTACCATTAAATCCTGTTAACAACCCCACGTACTGATATGGAGTTGTTAATAACAACCCCATGAGTTGTGTTAACAACTCTATAAGATGACGGTGAATATACAATTTCATGAAATTGTTTAATTATAAAATCCCTTACATAAGATTTCATCATTGTTTTCCCAAAATAATACACCTATATTCTCACAACATATAAAAAATAGTATCAGCTCATTTTATTACAAATTAAGTTTCTACCAAAAGAGAGAGCCCATAATGAAATCTTATATTGAATAAATTAATATACCACACCAATCAATAATGATCAAAATTTAGTAATACTAAATTTTCAGAAATGGAAAAGAAAGTTTAGTTTAAAAGAAACATGTTAGGTTTATAATTTATTACTTCCATGTACATGTTTACTTTGATTCCAATCTATTTTATTTTATAAATTTATTATTTTTGTTCTCAAATGATCTTTGTTGATTGCAGAAGGCTTCCATCCAAAAGTAGTTCTAATGCAATTCATTAAAAAAGGTATTTTGAAAAATAAATACATATTTTACAAATAACTAACTTATAATTTCTTTAATATAGTAAATCACTTCTCGTTTCTATGTTAAGAATAAGAGGGAATATACAATAAAGTAATTTATCATTGGGGATGAAACCGCATACAACTCAAGATGCATCAGAGTAAAGAAAACCGGACCTGACCGGCCGGTCCGACCGGTGAACCGGTCCGTCGTCTGGTTTGGTTTGATGGTGAACGGGGGACCGGGTCAACCCGATTCCAACCACCGGGTCACATTTTTAAATTTTTTTTTTAAAAAAATATGCTTCATTTGCATTTTTTTTTTGAAAATTATTTTAAGGTCCCACAAGAAAAATTAATATTAGAAATGTCTTAAAAGGTTTTATTAACAAGTAAAAGAGCACCATTGACAAGTGAATGAGTTATCAATAACAACTTTTGAAACCTTTCTGATATTAATTTTCTTGTGTAAGATCTTAATGCAATTTCTCTTCTTTTTTTATTAATATTTAGTGACAAAGGGAAGAATTATATGGTGTTTCTTCCTTTCCTTTTTTTTTACTACAAACATGGTTTTTTAATGATTGATTCTTAACGTTTTATGGATGATGAATGAATTTTAATAATATTTTTTTATTATGAATGATTATTAATTACAATGACTAAAAGATTTTAACTGATAAAGATGAATATTTTGAAATTAAACATTACTAAAAGTATTATATTTTAATATTATCAATTAAATGTCATTATTTTATATGACCGGTCTGACCCCGATCTGACCCATTAACCCTTGACCCACTACCTCGACCGGTTCAGTGTCCGGTCCGGTTTTTTGAACCTTGAGATGCATCCACTCTTCATGCAGAGGAATACTTACAACCAAACATACAACAACGTACATAAGGATATACATAACAAACCTTTAGAAAAGGGTTAAAACAATCTTAACTAAATCATTTAAATTTATCCATGTAGTTTTGATCCTTCAAATTTTAAATCATAAGTTTTAATCCTTAAATTTTATTTTTTATAAAGCATTCGTTCTTATAATTTAATAAAGACATAGACTATTTAACTCCTTTCAAAACCCTTAATTAAAAACTTAAGGGATCAACATCAAAATATGATAAACTTAAAAACTAAAAATTGTATTAACTCTAGAAAAATATAAATGAAGTAAAAGTTGATAGTACAAGTTTTATGAGATTGGACGAAGCTTGACCACACCTCTGGGCAACTTGATTCCACTTAATATTTTTTTTTTGCCCCAACTTGATTCCACTTAATAAAGTGGCCCATGATGTGTTGTCGGTAGAAAATGAGAAAAAATTCCAACCATAACATTTTTAAGAGATATATGCAGAAAAACAAAAATAAGTACCAAACAGGATTTAATTAAGGAAGAAATAAAATTTAAATTCTCTCCCCAATTTACCACCTCACTTTTGAATGCATTTTGATGGATTGATCAAGACTTGGCTGATCAATTTCTCCAAGTTGACGTATGAAGAACCATCAGGACCAACAATGGCTTCTTCTGCAATTTTCTTCCATTGCAATACCTTGTTTCTCATCTCCTTCGCCTTCTCTCCCTCCATTAGCTCAATAACAATCTTTTCCACTTCTTCTCTCTTCACTTCATTACCAATCTCAAGCCCTATTCCCCATTCTACACAAGCATACAGACAGTTAGTTCGTTGGTCTCCATAGGAAGGCTAACAAGCCATTGGAACACCAGAAGACAAACTCTCTAACATGGAATTCCACCCACAATGAGTTAAAGACCCTCCAATAGAAGGATGGTTCAGAACCTTCTCCTGCTCATACCAGCTAGTTATGAGGTCTCTCTCTTTAGTCTCACTAAACTCAGGAGACAAAATCACTGAGTCACCGTTTATAAGGTCAGGCCTTACAATACATAAGAACACTATAAAAAAAAGGCTACATTAATAACGGTTATTTTATGCATTCATAGCCATTTTAACCGCTACAAATGTGATTAGTAACGGTTTTACAAACCGCTATAAAATCCACTATGGCAACTGGTTTAGTAGCGGTTTTACAGAACCGATATGTACATAGACTAAACCGCTATTAATTTTATAGCATTTGAGGACAACCGTTGCTAACAAAAGGTGACACCGTATTTGTAGCGGGTGTAAAACTACCATTAAATTGTAATAATAAAAAAAAGAAAAAATAAGTATAGTAGCCATTTATAAACCGCTACTAAAATTCAATAAGACAAAAAATAGGATAAATATAATAGCAGTTCAAGAACCGCTACAGAATGTGACGAAAAGTATAGGTGATGGTGAATTTTTTAATTTTGGAAACTTCCCGCCAATATTTTTCTGAATTCAAAATAATAAATGTTTTTTAGAATCTTAAAAATCGCTAATGTGTTTTTAACCGCTACTAATAATTTTTTAAGTTTAAAAAAAATTAAATTTTGAATATTTAATTCAAAATAATTATTTGATTATTACAAAATTAATTTTAATTATACAAAATGGGTTGTTATTAATAAATACCTATTTCAACATAAACATTAGTAATTATATAATATATAAATAGATAATATATATAAATAGAGGGTAATGTAATGCAAAAAAACCTAAAAAAAATAAACATTAGTATGTTAAAAAAATTAACAAATTAAATAAAGAAATTACATTAATAAATAAATGATAAGATGTTAATTAATATTATTAAAGAATAAAATAAAAACAAATTGTCAGAAACAATATCAAAAAAAGTTACACTTTGTTAGATTCTTTCTTTTAAGATCAGCCTTACATATGAAAAAAAGATGAAAAGAAGAGAAGAGAAAGACATATTAAAGAATAAGAAAAGGGAAAAGAGAGAAGAGCGAAAAAGGAAATGGGGTGAGAAATGTATTTATAGAATCTCTAGCAGGAATTAGTAACGGTTTATGTCACGGTATTTTGCAGTGGATT
Source organism: Vachellia collinsii (assembly GCA_006871305.1). Lineage (NCBI taxonomy): Eukaryota > Viridiplantae > Streptophyta > Magnoliopsida > Fabales > Fabaceae > Vachellia > Vachellia collinsii. The sequence continues at coordinate 112,004 of QFDD01000012.1, read as the reverse complement.
TTTTTTTTTTGCAGTGGTTGTTTTAGCAGCATTTTATGCCGTGGTTTTTGTAGCAATTATTTTAAATTGGTAGCAGTTTTATAACCATTACTAAAAATGTAAACTTTAAAAAAACTGAATGATTTGAAACAAATAACATATATTATGTACCTGGATTATTTATTCAGCATCATCAACTCTGACAAAGGGTAAATCTCCATCTTTTTCAAGAAAGAAGTTTTTAAAATCAGTATGATGAAATGGCTTTACATACCTTATAGGTAATATATTCATCACTATCATCCATATCATATAGATATCTAAACTTGAGATGAATGAACATACTTTAATTTTTACGCTTCTCATTCTCCACATAATAAACCTGTTGTGCCTCTGATGCTGAAATATACAGCTCATCGTCTAGAGGTTCTCCTATGTGAATGAGCCTTGAAAAATTCTCCAGTCAAGCTGTGGACCCAAACCATTCCTCAATTCATTGGTATGGTTTTCAGTATCTTGAAATAAGTTATAGCTATAAGAATATTTTTATTTTGAATTTTGCATCTATTAAATTTAAAAAATTTAGTTAAAATATATAAATTAAACTTGCGGCATTCAAAATCAATTTGAACGATCCAAATCGAAGATGAGCACAGAACGAATGTGCTTGCCAATTTTTTTTATGAGCACAGCCGATCATCTTATCCTCCAACATTGTCTCACAGTGGCGTCTATACATGTGGCGATCTTAAGTCTTAACTATTTCCACGCGTATATCCAACACAGGCTCATCATGATCTGTTCTGTACCTCTCATTCTTGAGCGTCAGGATTTGCTTGTTAGTCCCTTCACGCATAGTCAAAAAGCATTATGAGATAGTCACAAAAGACAATTATTACTGTGAAAGATATCTTTACCTTGTTTATGGGCGTGGCAAATTCAGAACCATAAAAAAAAATTATTCACATATATGTTTTACATATGCCTATTTTTTGCGTCAAATTCTCTCCGATCGATATGAATACATGGAGATGCATATTATATTGCTAGGTGAACAACAAATAGAGAACGTCCACCAAGATGGGTGACTTCCAAGAGAGGAAGAAGAAGCCTCACGCTGTGTTGACTCCTTATCCAGCTCAAGGCCATATCAATCCAATGCTCAAACTAGCGAAGCTTCTTCATCTTCAAGGCTTCTTCATAACATTCGTCAACACCGAGTTCAACCATAAACGCTTGCTCAAATCAAAGGGTTTCAAGATCCTTCATGGCATCTCAGATTTTAGATTTGAAACCATACCAGATGGTCTTCCCCCTCCTGCTGATGATAATGCTACTCAGGACATTCCCTCTCTTTGTGATTCCACCAGTAAGAACTGCCTCCTTCCCTTCTAGAACCTTCTAGAAAGGCTCCATGGTTCTTCCTCTAAGGGGCTTATCCCTCCTGTCACTTGCTTGGTTTCTGATGGTGCCATGACTTTCACCATGGAAGCTGCTCAAGAACTTGGTCTCCCCTTTGTTCTTCTTTGGCCTGCAAGTACTTATTCGTACTTGGCTGCTGTGCACTTTAGGGATCTTGTTGAAAGAGGCCTCATACCTCTCAAAGGTATTTTATGCTAGCTTTTTATTTCCTCATGAGATGTATGGTTTAATATTCTATATACATACTCCTCCGGTCCATTTTATAGTTCAAAATTTTTCATTACAGTAGGTATTATACTTCTCTGCAGATTCTTAAGGTAAGAGCTATTTTAACTAATTTGATTAAATTAAATATGTTCGTAAAATTAGTTAATTAATATGTTTTGCTTCCTTTCATCCCCTCTTATTATTTGATTATTGTTAAGGGAGCATCAACAATGAAATTGAGCTAATTTTGGAAAAGATTGATAACAATTGGGAAATAGATCTTATATTAAGAATCAAAATCAACTCCTTTTAGTGATTGTGATGTGCAGATGAGAGTTATCTAACAAATGGGTACTTAGAGAAAGAAATAGATTGGATTCCAGGTATGAGAAACATCAAGCTAAAGGAAGTACCTAGTTTTGTGAGAACAACAGATCCAAATGACTTGATACTCAACTTTTTGATGAGGGAGGTGGAAAGAGCCCAGAGAGCATCAGCCATTTGTTTTAACACATTTGATGAGCTGGAAGGTGAGGCAGTGAAAGCCCTCTCCTCCATTTTCTCAACTACCCCACTTTACACCATAGGTCCATTCCCTTCATTTCTAAACCAAATCCCACAAACCAACCAGTTTTTATCTTTGAACTGTAGTCTCTGGAAAGAAGAGACACAGTGCCTCGATTGGCTAGAATCTAAGAAACCTAAATCTGTGGTTTATGTGAACTTTGGAAGCATCACAATTTTGTCTACAGAACAGTTGTATGAGTTTGCTTGGGGTTTAATAAATAGCAAGAAACACTTCTTGTGGACCATAAGGCCTGACCTTGTATGTGGTGACTCAGAGATTCTGTCTCCTGGGTTTATGAGTGAGGCTGAAGAAAGAGGCCTTATAGCTAGCTGGTGTGAGCAAGAAAAGGTCCTGAACCATCCTTCCATTGGAGGGTTTTTAACTCATTGTGGGTGGAACTCCATAACAGAGAGTATCTGTGCGGGGGTTCCCATGGTTTGTTGGCCTTTCTTCGCAGATCAACAGACAAATTGTAGGTATGCATGCAAAGAGTGGGGAATTGGGATTGAGATTGATGGTAATGTCAAGAGAGAAGAAGTTGAAGAGCTTGTGAATGAGTTGATGGAGGGAGAGAAAGGGAAGAAGATGAGACAGAGGGCTTTGGAGTGGAAGAAAATTGCAGAAGAGGACACAAGACCTGGTGGTTCTTCATTCATCAACTTGGAGAAAGTGATTAAGGATGTGCTTCTGCAAGGAAATTAATTAGACCAAACCAGAGTGAAATATTTTCTTTTTCTGTGGAATATTTGGTTCAGAAGTTTTTCTGTCAACGTTGCAAATGTAAAGAATATTGTATTTCGCCATGTTTCTGTTTCTTTATATATTTTGCTGTGAAGCAGCATCCTTTTTGTTCATTTATTAGTCTGGAATCCAACTCTTCTTTATTCAGCAGCAGCTAGAGATGCTTTCTCATAGACGAAACGTGATGGAAATTATGAATCACTTGCATGCACAGCTGTAACGACGTTCGCACGCTGCGTTCTAGTTTGTTTGACTGTTAGTTGGTCAACATGTGCCTTACTTGATCATTTTTGTCATATCATTTATACTTCCTTTAATTTAATTTAATTTATAAATATAATTATATTATATATCTTAGTTTATAAGTCAAACAAATTAAGTTAAAAAAATTATGGATATAAATACTTTAAAATAATATATTACTTATCTCACCAGAAAAAAAATCAAATAGCACTTACAATTTATCTACAGCCTCCCGCCTGGAATGGATTTGGCTGCTCATCAATATGATGAGTGTCTACACCCACCATAGATGGTCCATATTTAATTATTTTTATTTTTATTTTAAAAAATCATTTTAATGAGTACAGAACATAAAATAAAGAAAATTTTATGACCATCTGCCTCGTTGAAATTAATGTTGGATGGGCTAACGTAACATCTTGCATGTGCACATTTAAAATTCAACAAAGATATTTTTGCTATAAATAATATATCTTTACTTTCTGGCCCATTCAAACTCACAGGGTTCTTCTTCTTTGTTCACTAAAACACATGCATGCTTCAAATGGGCATAGTTCACATATACACCAAAACTATCCATCCATTTGCAAACCACAAAAAAAAAAAAAAATCCATCCATTTTAACAAGACAATTGACTCGTGTGTGTGTGTGTGTTCTTCATTAATATTAATTGATATATTCTTCATTTTACTCTAAACTAATTTGCTTAACTTATAAGCTAATATATAATCCAATCATACATATAAATATTTTAGAATATATATTATAATTAAATAATTTATTATGTGAACCCAGCAAAAAAAAATAGACATGAGTTGTATCACTTTTCACATTCATTTTCACTTTTAAAAAAATATATCCAAGGAGAAATTACAATTAACTAACATTATATTACTTTAAATATATGTCACTTACAAAAATCACGATCTTCTAAAATCTTAGTTGTTTACCGCAAAAACAAACAGTTACTGAGTGTAAAATATAGCTCCTCTTTGGAAGGGGAAAAAAGCTACTCAAGTGACTTGATCCGCACTTGTCACGTTGGAATAGTAAATACAAATATTTTTTAAAAAAATTTCATCCAATAGTAAGATAAGGAATATGACAAAATTAACATAGGTATATAACTATATATTGAATTAGAGTCATATCATTAGCTACTGATGTTTGGTTTTAAAAAACTTAGTAACTTGTCTGTATATGAACCATTGTTTATAATTGAGAAAACTCTGAAAACCTAATAATTTATAAAATGAAAAAATATAAAAAAAAATTAAAAATAGCATAAAATTATTGAAACATGTGTAGTATTGCTCCGGTTGCTGCTACTACAAGTGTGTTTTTGGGGATTTCCAAAACCAACCCAAGCACCCTCATTTTTTTCATAATCATTTTTCCTTTGAAATCATGATTTCGTTATTAGTTAGCTACCCAAGCACTATCTTTTCTTCATAATCCATTTTTGACCAAAACAAAAACCCATGGTTTTAGTCATGAACCATGGTTTTAAAAAAAAAATTCTAAAAAAGTTGTTTTTCAAAATCTATTTTTTTAAAATCATTTTTATTATTTTTCTTTCAGAAGTTATTTTCTTATAAAAGAAGCTAATCCAAAAAGTTGCTAATTGCTCCTAAGGAAAGTCATACATACTTATAAAGGATTATTTTGGTACAACTGGTGTGTCGTTTTGGCCAGAAGGTCAATGCACGTGACTGTATCTTCCATGGAGACGAGGCGTCGCTGGCAACAAGAAGTCAACAACGGCGTGATAGGGCTGTCGTTTGAGGGCATAGGGACGTCGTCAACTTGTCGTCGTATACCAAAAGAACAACACAATACGTCAACGTCGTTGTCCCCAGGCCCCAGCCCCCTCCAAAATAATTGGCCAAAACAAAAATAGAACTCTTGAGTCAAAACGACACTGTTTTTTTGTTCGACGTAATTTGAACACCTCTATCATTTTCTGGCCATGACCCATAACTACCACTTGATATATTGGGAAAAAGTTACCGCCAATATCATTCTTTATATTTAATATATTAATCACTTATAATATATGATCTTCAGGACAATGAAGTGAGGGAGGAGATACTTTCTCTCTGTTTTTCCTCAACATCTCATCTACATTCAAAAAATATTGGTTGATCTTAATGATGACAGAAGAGAGAATAACTCTAAAGTTGATATGCTTACCAAACGTGTTTTAGTGATACCCCAAATTTCATTTGGTTCTTTTAGATAATTTTTGTTTGCTTATTTCCTATGTAAAAAAATGAATGGTTGGGATTCAATGATGTCAAATTTTATAAAATATTAAATCTAAAAGGTGCTTTTGAAAAATAAATTGCATTCTTTTTGCATATTTATTATTTTAAATCAATCTTAACCACCTTCTTGGTTTGTGTAATTTAGTTATTATTGTAACTTATAAAACAAATCAAAAGGAGTACTACTCCAATCCTCATTATAAGCCATTGTAGAAAAAAATTGTGGAATATAAGTTACTTGCAAGGTTATTAATAACTGTTTTTTAATTTTATCCTTATTTAGCTTCAGTTAAAAAGATGAAAGAAAGATGAAAGAGAAGTGAGAATGATTTGTAAATATAGAGAAAAAGAAAATTTTAAGAATTCAATTTAAAACATATTAAATAATTTAATTATCATTACTTAGCAGCATGTGAGAATTGATTGAAAGGGGTTTATTATAAAAATCGGAGTGGTGCTATGAATGAGACTTTTATGGATGTAAAAGTGTAAATGAAAACGGAAGCTGAAGATGAAATAATAAGGGAAGTGACTTCTCCAATATATTTGGTGTGTCAATGAAAGTAAGATATTGTTTTTAATTAAGATGGATATATTTGTATATATGAAAAGATGAAATTTTAAAAATAACATGTCATCTTAATTTATTTAACTAACTTCATTAATCTAATCAAATTACTTTGTGAGATCTTACATTGAGGATGGAAGGAGTTTTTTTTCCGCTCAATTTCTACCATATTTAGAAATCAAACCATCTCATTTTTTACATTGCCAAAATTTAAGACACTCTGAGATCATGTTAAGAAAACACAAGTGAACTCAAGTGGAAATTACAAAGGCGTCAATTGTTTAATTAAGAGGCAAAATATAAAATATTTATACATAATTCAAGATAAGTTATATACAACTATGAAAAAGTTATATCCGTTAATATCGTATGGTTCCTCATGGTGTCTTATTTTAGAGCTAAAAAAAAAGACATTTACTTATAATTAAAGATTTTTCACATGTTTAAAGAAGAGTTGTACCGACTCATAAACTTAGGTACATACCTAAATAAATTTCAGATACTTTTAAGTAATAAATATTTTAGTGTGTACTTATTTTCTTTTATTTATTTGAAAAAGGAAATGCTCTGGGATTCCATATGGCAATGGGCATGGGTCAGTTTAGTTACAAACTTCCAAAAAAAGAAAGTCTAGGATGATTTAAATAACATGCACAAAGTTGAGCTTTGTAACACGTCGGTGCCTACTATTTGATAGAGGACAATGCATAAAGTACATGCCAATCATGTTTTTAAAGCAATTCGGATATGACGAGTCGCATAAAGGATTAATAGAACGTATTTACATGGATAGCATTTAATAAACGGATGGTGCGTATTTATTATTTTATAAATTTATCATTATAAATATAAATAATTCAAACTATTAAAATATGGTATTCATCATAAGTTCGATATGGAAACAATATAACACAAGTTTAATTTATAAAATATTAGAATAATAATTTTGAAAAATATTAAATATAAGCAATTTATTGTTTGATCTGAAGGTGGATACGAGATTCTGAAATTAAAAGAATGAATAAAAATAAGAGCATATGCTTCCCTTGTAATTGCTCGGAGGAGTAAATGGCTATATATCCACCTCTTCTTCTACTTGCCCATGTTTCGATTCGGGTATTGAAGAACCGAAGATGAGCCTCTCATTCATTTTCATCATCTTCCCTTCTTTCCCTTTTCTAACCATAATTAAGATCACTATTTGGATGATTCAAATTTGGTCTTTTATACGAAATATTTTTGATTTCTTTATTATATCATTAAATTATTCATTTCAAATTTTAGAAATTTGAATTTGATTGATTATTTTTCTTATTATAATCTAACATGTTGATAATAATTTTATAAAGGGCCAAATATTAACCATCTAAATACTTATCTAATAGTTATCAAAAGAGAATTAGAAGAGGAAAGAGGAGGGGAAGGGAAAAGAAGAGGCTTCTTTCCCGTTTGTCACATCTCAGATATTGTGACTATGCAAAACGTTTTCATGGAATTAGTCTCTAAGCCCAAGGCATTACTCTCAATTTTATGCTGCCCCTTACTACGTGACTGGTTTGTTCTAAATGTAAAACGTGATTTAGAAAATAATGCTGATGGTAATTGGGATTTTCTTTGGCGAGGGTCTATTCGAAAACTGCGGTCATAGAGAAATAATGCCTTATTTAATGATGATCATTTCTTGAAGCCACCGGATCTAGCTTTAATTATTTGGCAAACATGGCCAAACTATACTACTGCAAAGCACATTTTTTATTTTTGTTTTTTTTCACCCTTTTGTTGGGAACTTTAAAGGACGTTAGAAATATTTAGATGTAACATCTCTTTAAAAATGAAAGTAAGCAGTAATTCGATATTTTAAAATGAATGTGAGAGGGGCCTTCAACCTCTCATTTACTAAGGTAATGGACGTGTGGAGGGGACGTGATAGCCCCCTCCTCCTGTAGTAGTTTTATGTGCAAGTTAATAATATTCTTTGCATTAATGACCCAATTAATAAGTTCCCTAAATGTTTGCTGCTTGGCATCCACCACCTCTTGGATGGGTCAAATAGAACGTAGATGGGGCAATGCCTTTAAATGGGGGAGGAAAATAAACAGAAGGATGCAGTAGAGTAATTCGTGACCATTGTGGGTATTGTATTGCTCTTGATGTAGAGGAATGGGCAATTTTAAAGAGACTTTTTGGATCTGATGCAAAACACCTCGCATACATAATAGCAAACAGAAATGGTGACCAAGTGGGCAACTTATTCTTTTTCAAGATTCAAAGTGTAAAATTTCAGGCGTACCTAGAATCCGTCGACTCATTGAGTACCCACACGGTAATTGGAGCACCAATAAGGACTCTGATAAACGTTATACAACAAATGCACCGGAAAGGAAAGAGAAGAGAGATTTTAGAGAGAAAAATTGGAGTGTATTTGATCTGGGAGTTATTTTCACATGTCTTCAAAAAACTGTCTCCATTATATCCCATAACCCATATAACACGTACGGTGGTTACATTATTTTGAAATTTGAATACATAGAGGGAGAATTACCTCTATTGTCCCATACAATTCATCTATTTTAATTTCTTCCCCAACCCAAATGGGTTTAAGCTCTCATCCACTAAGGGTGGACTATCATATTCCAACATCTCCCACTCACACTTGGTGGATTTGATGTTGTTGATCAAATCTCTCTTTCTTCCTTCCTTCTTTCATCATGAAAATTCATCACTCACTTGGAGATGGCTACTCTCTTATGGGTGCTCTTCTTTCTTGTCTTCATAGAGCCAATGATTCTTCTATTCCATTATCTTTTCTTTCTTGAAAACCGTACGTCATCATCAGGACTTGTTCAATCTCCCAGAAAGAACTTATTTATGAGGTTGATTTATTCTATTTCTCCTCTCTCAACTCCATATCAGACTTTGGTTGGAGCCTGACGATATTTGGAATGATTGAGGTTAATTGTGGCGGCAGCAAGGTTTTGGCAAGAAGCCAACAATCGGTTGTGACAAAAGACGGACCCTGCATCCCTGTAGTCAAGGAATTCTGGGAAGCTTGGGATCGATTTTGATGTGATGAAAGGAGGAGGAGACAACAGACTAACTGTTTTTTTTTTTTTTAAATTTTCCAAATCACCAGTCCATGTAGGAATTAAGCATACCCAGTTATCATGCCACTTTAGTAAATATAATGTTATCAGTAACATATTAGCATTTTTAACGGTGCTAACATTTGATTTAGGTCCTTTTAAAAATATAAGGACTAACAGTTTCAGACGGACTAAACTCTAGGAACCAAAAGCAAAATGAAGGAGGAGGAGGAGGCGGCGGCAACAGACTAACTGTTTTTTTTTTTTAATTTTCCAAATCATCAGTTCATGTAGGAATTAAGCATACCCAGTCATCATGCCACTTTAGTAAAAATAATGTTATCAGGAACACATTAGCATTTTTAACGGTGCTAACATTTGATTTAGATCCTTTTGAAAATATAAGAACTAACGGTTTTAGACGGACTAAACTCTAGGAACCAAAAGCAAAATGAAGGAGGAGGAGGCGGCAACAGACTAACTGTTTTTGTTTTAATTTTACAAATCACCAGTCCATGTAGGAATTAAGCATACCCAGTCATCATGCCACTTCAGTAAAAATAATATTATCAATAACACATTGGCATTTTTAATGGTACTAACATTTGATTTAGGTCATTTTGAAAATATAAGGACTAACGGTTTCAGACGGACTAAACTCTATGAACCAAAAGCAAAACTTTGAAATATAGGGACTAAAACCCAAATTGAGGGAAACTCTGAGGATCAAAAGTTAATTTAACCCTGTTAGAAAATTAGGAGAATTCTAGAAGAAATGGATTAATTATCCAAAAATTTAATGACCAAGCAACTAACAACAAATTTCATTGTAATAAATGACATGGTTATCCTCCTCATTTTTCATTGGTTGGGACTTTTGGGTGATTATATCCCTTTCTTATAACTTCATACCTCTCTCTGGTCTTATTATATTACTTACAAAATATTTTACACAAAACAAGAAAAACCTTTAAAACTTATTAATTCTATTTGAAAATTCAATAACTTTTCAACTTTATCTTTAATTAATATTCACTATAACACATTGAAGCAAAGTCATAACATAACAAATTATGGGTAACATTGTACATTTTACATAAAAAAAATTAATGAGGTAACTTATAAACATGGCTAAATAATAGTAATTACTGATCAAATAGTAGAGACTGCCCTTAAAGTAATTAACATGCACTACTACTCTAATGGGGATCAAGAGATTAGTAATTTCAATGAGTTGGAATATACACATTCAATTTATTTCTAAAGAATGCAATTTAATTGCAGACGTTTTGGTAAAGATTAGACTGTCATACTTCTCTATTTGACATTGCAGCATAACATATGAGGCCCCTGGTGTAGAAAGAAGCTCTGTGATTGCACTCCGTTTTTAGATTTTTCAGCAATTTTTTCCTCCTCACAATATTTTTACTATTTCTTGCAATTTTCATCTGATTTTCAAGAAGGGAGAAAAAAGAATCTTCTAGAATTTGTGAAGAGTGGATGGTTCAAGCTAGTTTTATTTTGTCCTGATTAATTATATTGTTTGGTTCTGCCGCATTAATATATATATATATATATATTATATTGGATAAAGGATAGATGCCAGATCTTCAACATACCATACCAATCAATAATGATCGAAATTTAGTATATACTAAATTTTCAGATATGGAAGAAAGCTTAGTTTCAAAGAAACATGTTAGGTTTATAATTTATTACTTCCATGTACATGTTTACTTTGATTGAAATATAAAGTCTCAATCTATTTTATGCTTTAAATCTATAATTTTTTTGTCCTCAAATGATCTTTGTTGATTGCAAAAGGCTTCCATCCAAAAGTAGTTCTAATTAATGTAAGTCATTAAAATAAGGTATTTTAAAAAAAAATCAATACATACTTTAGAAATGACTAACTTAAACTAATTTCTTTAATATATTTAAATTTCATCTAGTTTCTATGTTAAGAATAAGAGGGAATGTATAAGAAAATAAATATTATATGGGAACGAAACCGCATAGAACTCAAGATGCATCCACTCTTTATGTCGAGAAGAAATACCCAATCAAACATATATTACAACGTTCATAACAATACACATAACAAAACTTTAGAAAATGGTTAAAACTATCTTAATTATATCATTTAAATTTGCCCACATTTTAGTTTGAATCCTTCAAATTTTAACCATAGGTTTTAGTCATTAAGTTTCATTTTTCTTAAAGTATTTCTCCTTGTGATTTAATAATTAAAGACTTGGATCATTTGACCCTTTTAAAGGATTAAAGCCTTTAATTTGAAACTTAAGAATTAAACCAAAACATATATGTTAAACTTAGGGAATCAAAAATTGTATTAACTGGATAAAAAAATATATATGACGTAAAAGCTAATAGTACATGTTTTATGAGATTGGACAAAGCTTGACCACCTTTGGGCACCTTGATTTCATTTAATAAAGTGGCCCATACTGTTTTGTAGGTAGAAGATGAGAAAAGATTCCAACCATGAAATTTTTAAGAGATATACGCAATGAAACAAAAACAAGTACCAAAAAGGATTTAATTAAGGAAGAAGTAAATTTAAATTTTTTTTCCAATTTACCACCTCACTTTTGAATGCATTATGATGGATTGATCAAGACTTGGCTGATCAATTTCTCCAAGTTGACGTATGAAGAACCATCAGGAGCGACAATGGCTTCTTCTGAAATTTTCTTCCATTGCAATATCTTGTTTCTCATCTCCGTTGCCTTCTCTCCCTCCATCAACTCATTAACAATCTTTGCCACGTCTTCTCTCTTCACTTCATTACCAATCTCAAGCCCTATTCCCCATTCTACACAAGCATACCGACAGTTAGTTTGTTGGTCTGCATAGAAAGGCCAACACGCCATTGGAACACCAGACAACAAACTCTCTAACATGGAGTTCCACCCACAATGAGTCAAGAACCCTCCAACGGAATGATGGCTCAGAACCTTCTCCTGCTCACACCAGCTAGCTATGAAGCCTCTCTCTTTAGTCTCACTCATAAACTCCGGAGACAGAATCGCTGAGCCACCGTTCACAAGATCAGGCCTTATGATCCACAAGAAATGCATCTTGCTGTTGGCTAAACCCCAAGCAAACTCATACAATTGTTCCGGAGATAATATTGTGACGCTTCCGAAGTTCACATAAACTACTGATTTGGGTTTCTGGGATTCTAACCAATTGATGCATGTGGCTTCTTCTTTCCATAGATTGGAGCCAATGAATTCCAATAAGTGTTGGGTAGGTTGGTGAATCTTAGAGAGAAGCAGATGGATAGGGCCTATGGTGTAAATAGGAGGAAAGATGGAGGATAAAGCGTTTAATGCATCACTCTCCAACTCACTAAATGTGTTAAAAATCATGGCTTGGGCAGCTTTCGCATTTTGAAGACTGATTTTTACCATGTTTATCATAAACTGATCATTCGGATCTTGTGTGCTGAAGAAGCTTGGAAGATCCCTTAATCTAATGTTCTTCATGCCTGATAGTTTGTTTAGTTCAGCATTCAAATTCTCACTTGTCAGGTAACTCTCGTTTTCACCTTGAAATGGAAAAAGGTCAAATGTTGTTAAACATCCCTATACATGTAACGGAAAATTAATTATTTGGTCCATTAATTTTTTACTCAATTAAATAAATTTTAACTTTTATACAATTTAATCTCTACATGTACAGTTTTAACTCAATTAAAGTTTATTTTTGAATTTTGATTCTATGCAAATAGATCCCTCTATAGTTTCAATCATTTAAAATTTTAGTCCCTAAATTTTAGAAAATAAAATTATAAGTACATTAGTTTTTTTTATTAGAGACTAATGTTTTAAATGTCTCAATTGTAGGTATTGAATTGTAACAAGTCAAAGTTCATAAACTGTATTAAAATTGTTAGAAGTAAGTTGCATCAAGCTAAAATTATGTATTGAGTTTCAATTCCAGTAAAATTGCAAGGACCAATTGATTAATATCCCTATTGTTTTGACTTTATTATTACAACTCAATACCAGAAATTATCATTTAATGTAACTTGATCCTTATAGTTTTAATTTGTGTTTAGGTGAGATGGAAAAAAAATTAAATGCATATTATTGATTAGTTATATAAATAATGAATCGCTCTTACATATGCATATATATTATTTATTTATTACTTTAAACAAAGACATAAATTAAAATTTGTTCTTTGGGTAATTATCACATCAACTTATGTCGTTTTATGTAATTTGCACTTGTAAAAGTGATTATAATAATAGCTATTCAAACACTTTCATTTTATTATAATGACTTTCTTTCAAAAAAATCTATTCTACACAAAATATATTTTTTTAAAATCACTTTTATTACTTTTTCTTTATAAGCTATTTTTCAAAATTAGCAAACATATTTTGATCCCTAAAACATATTAGAAAACAAAGTTATAAGGAATGAAGTTGTTGTTTCAAATTTTTGGGACTAACATTTTAGTTGACTAAACTACATATAGATATTGAGCAGCAATAAGTTAAATTTCAAAGAATGAATTTCAACCAAAATAAATATACTGAACTATAGTTTAAAAACTGACTTACAATTATATAGTCAAGCAAAACGATAAGGAGCATATGATTAACTTTGCTAAAAGTAAAAGTGTGCGTGAGTGGGCATGTGTGTGAGTTACCTTTCAAGGGAACAAAACCTTTATCATGAAGAGTACATCCATGCCAAAGGCCTAAATAGGAAGCAGCGTTGATGGGCATATAGATAGCAATAGGGATTTTGGTTTCTTGAGAAGCTTTCACAGCAAAGGTCATGGCCATATCAGAAATCAAACAAGTAACTGGAGGAACAATACCCTTAGAGGCGGATTCATGAAGATTTTGAAGAAGCTTTGTGAAAGGAAGGAGACAATTCTGGTCTGTAGATCTAAAAAGGGAGGGCAAGTGTTGGGTAGCATCAGCAATATCAGAAGGAGGAAGACCATCTGGGATGGTTTCAAAACGAAAATCTGGGAGGCCATCAAGGGCTTGAGGACCTCTTGAGTTAAGTAAGCGTCTGTGGTTGTACTCCGTGTTGATGTATGTTATGTGAAAGCCTCTTGAATGAAGCACTTTAGCTAATTTGATGAAGCTGCTTATATGGCTTTGAATTGGAAATGGGATCACCACAACATGAGGTTTTGATCCTTCCCTTGTAACAAAGTCCATGCTTTTCTCTTCAACTCTCTCTCTCTCTCTCTCTCTATCTATCTATCTAAAGCAAGGATATATAGTTAAGAAGCTCAATGGATGTACTTGTAGTTTATCAATGTTAGGTATTAGTCCTTGATTTTTAACGATAATTTTAGTTTTTATATTTATATTTATATTTTTTGAAAAGTAGGGATCAATATTTTAAATGCTTCAAACTACATAACTTAAGTTGCATATAGAGTTACAGTGTGCAGTAACTAAATTTTATTTGAGTTAAAATTACACGGGAACTAAATATATCTCTGAACTAAAAAGTTTAGAAAGTGAATTTTAATTGAATAAACAATACAGGGATAAATATTTATTTTACTTTCCCTTTTCTGTAAATATCTGGAAACAAGACAAAATATTAGCCATTGCCACTTGGCCGGTCCTAACTAATTCATCATCTTATCCAAAATGTTGGCTGAGGGTAACGTCGATTTGATCTTGTTCTTATGATCTTATCCTATCTTTTATTTTTATGTGCCACACATTTCCACAAATTTAAAGTAAAATAAACCATTTTCTTATAACTTATAATTATTCAATCATGTAATGTCTTATATTATGCTACTTCGTTCTTATATACAAGTTATAATTTTTGGGATGGGGAAAAATTAAATTCACTTTTTTTTTTCATTTTTACGTTACCCCAAATGGATTATAGATCTCTACACTAATTATCTTATGTTGGCTAAGAATTAATCATTTATTCTCTCTGTTTTTTTTTGGCTAAGAATTAATCATTAATTTTTTTAAATAAATATTAGGGAGAGGATGCAACCAAAGAAATTTGCAAGTGGTGTAGCACTTCAAGATACAAACCGGAAGGAAAGGGGAGAAAGAAAGGAAGAAACTTACGAAGATTTTGATATATTTTCCTTTGAAGCCAAGGCTGCAGTGATTGTATTTTTCATCTAAGAAGGCAGAGCACATGAGATGGCATGTTGTTGACACAAATCTAGATGGAAATTTAAGACATCCGTGAGATTCTAAGGCCTGAAAATGGTTTGACAAAGAATTTCCAATTTTACGGTGGATCCCAAAAACATACGTCTTGCTCTTGCGACTGATGGATTCAATCCATTCGGCAACCTTAGCACTAGTTACAGTATTTGACCAGTGGTGTTACTTCCTTACAACTTGCCTCCATGGATATTTTATAAAGCAGAACTCATTCATTTTGTCTATGATCATCCCTGGAAAGAAAGCACCAAGTAATGATATTGATGTCTACCTCCAACCTTTAATAAAAGAGTTTGTCAAATTATGGGCTGTTGGGATTGAGACATGCGATGCATATGATAAGACACTGTTCAAATTACGTGTGGCTATAATGTGGACGATAAGTGACTTTCCAGGCCTTGAAACGTTATCTGGGTGGAATGTGCACACTAGGTTGGCTTGTACTGTGTGTAATTTTGACGCAAAGCCCCTGCGCCTTCCATACAGTTGGAAGTGGTGCTTCATGGGTCATCATCGATTTGTTGATGGGAAGCACAAATTCATATTGTAGAGGAATCGTTTCAATGGAAAAAAAGAAAGAAAAGGACCTCTGATAAATCCCTATTTTATATGAAATAAATATATCTAATATTGACCCTTTGGTGCCTCATTTGAACTTAAATGTGTTAATTAGAGGTTAATTGTTTGTAAGAGTGGTTATGTGAATTAATTGATAATTTGAGACCCCTTATCACTCTTTAAATTCCTCATGTGTGTTATGTGATATTACATCATATTTGGGTTTAATGTGTAGGATTTTTTTTAGAATCAACTGCTGTAAAAAGAACCAAGGAATGTCAAAGCACTGCATTTTGGATTATTGGGAACAACCAAGAATGAGGAACCAACTTGAACAGTGAAGCCAAAGGGAGAAACAGCTGCTGAGGTCAAGAAAAGAACAAAAATCTGAAAGTTATGAGCTAGAAAATCAGAAAATTGAGGGAGGAGCAGCTGCTGAACAAGCTATTAATCATAAAGGTAAAGAGGTAAAAATTTCTGATTTTCCCTTTCCTAATTCTTTTTTGTTAAGTAGGAAAGTCTCTAATTCCCAACTTGAAAAGGATGCTCTAAATCTGTTTAGTAAACTTGCTGTTAATGTTCCATTGCTGGATTTTCTGAAAGGGGCACCGAAATACATGAGATTCCTAAAAGAATTGTGTGCTAATAAAAAGAAATGCAAACCGAATGAACTTGTGCAAGTAGGCTCTAATGTTTCTGCAATTTTTAAGCCACAATTACCAGTAAAGTGTGCTGATCCTGAATCATTTACAGTACCATGCACAATAGGCAACTTAAATATATCTAATGCACTGTTAGATCTTGGAGCTGCAATAAATGTGATGCCACTTTCCATGTATGTTTCCCTAGGAATTGAGTGCATGAAAGACACTAACATGTTGATCCAACTTGCTGATCGAACTATTAGGAAGCCTAAGGGATTAATAGAAGACATTTTGGTGAAAGTTAGAGACTTAGTTTTCCCTGCAGATTTCTATGTGCTAGATATGGAAAATAATTCATATGTTGAGGAACCTATAATTCTAGGGAGGCCTTTTCTTAGAACAGCCAACACTCTCCGCTCAGCACAATCCTCTTCGGCCCTTTTCTTCATCTCACTCTCTCAGTCTCGATCGTGTTATCACTATCAGATTCAGCCATTGCGGCGCTTGGAGTCAAGGTCACAACTGCTGTCACCGCTGCTATCTTTACCATGTCCAGCTAAGTCTTCCGCTTTCCGAAGAGCTATGATCGAGCCTGAGCCTTGTTTACAGGGAGTTCATCAAGCCTCCATTCTTCTCCTTAAATCTCTTTTGATCTATATTGGAATGTTAAAATGTTTGAGATTGTGGAGCTGAATCCTATTTCTTTTCAATAATAGTTAGAACGTTGAGATTGAATTTATTGAGATCAGTTTCAGAGATTATCTTCTTGTTCAAGAGTAGCTTCATTCAGTTTTTGTGGTTGATAAACTATTAAACCTGATTGTTGTAAACAATATTTGAGTAGTATTGATCAATATTGCTTTTGGAAGTGGCTGATTTCTATCTCTCTTGATCCATTCGTAATTGATCTAATTGTTGCAATATGAGGTGTTGAGGATGAATGTATATTTGTGGAAGGCAATGAGGGTAGATTCATATCTCTTAGGAAGCAATTTTTGTGATTAATTCATTTCCTTACTTTCACTTCAAAACATTCCAATTTAATTGATGAAAAAATCAAAATAAATAATAGTTTAGATATTCATGTCCATTCAAAGTATGATGACAGAACCATTTTCCTCTTAAACTGTGTGAATTAATTTGCTAATTAGATATCTAGAGACATTTAAGCTCTTTAGAGATCGACCTTAAGGTTTGCCACTATTTGCAAAATTTTAAGTATTAAATTTGACCTTTAAACGACAAGAGATCAAATTTTTGGCGCCGTTGCCGGGGAAGGGTCTTTTGTTTGATTTTGTAGAAGCTGAAAGTATTGCAAGGAAAGAATGGGATAGATTCAAGCAAGGTGATGATTATGGCAGTTCTGGTACAACAATTCCAGTGCAAGGGAGTGGTGATTTTGATGCTAATAAGATGCTGCATAATGAGGATGAAGAGAGAAGCAACATTACTACACAAAAATGGAGACGTTCCGGCTGCCTTCGATCCAAAATGCAGCGAAAACAGAACTGAAACTTCCAGATTTTTCAAAATTTTTGCCTAAATCTCTTGAAATTACATTGCCATACTCCTCTAAAGTTTCATATTTGCATTGCAATAATTCTTTGCAAGTATTGAGGCATTTTTTTTTGATCTATTCTCTCAGTTTGCTGCAGGTGCAAATCAATTGAACAAGGAACTTCAACATCTCTATAAGGCTTGCAACTCACAAACTTTCGATCTGCAGATGGGAAAAAGGAACTCCAGCAGCCTTAGAGCACTTTGTGGGAGCATTGGAGCTGAAAGAACTCATCCCTTCAGCAGTTCAACCACCTGATTTGGAGCTTAAGCCACTCCCTTCTCATTTAAAATATGCTTTTCTAGCTGATGGTAATAGGCTTCCAGTAATTATAGCTGCTATTTTAACTGAAAAGGGGGAGGGCAAATTAATTTCAGTTTTAAAGAAATATAAAAAAGCAATAGGGTAGTCCATGGCAGATATTCCTGGCATTTCTCCTTCTGTTTGTACACATAGAATCCTCCTTGATGATGGTATTAAGCCTGTGAGACAGCCACAACGTAGGCTAAATCCTCTTATCTTAGATGTGGTCAAAAAGGAAGTGACAAAATTATTGAGTGCTGGAATTATCTACCCAATTTCAGACAGTAAGTGGGTAAGTCCTGTGCAAGTAGTTCCCAAAAAGAGTGGAATAACTGTCATTAAGAATGAAAACAATGAACTTATACCTACTAGGGTTCAAAACTCATGGAGGGTTTGCATTGATTACCGTAAGCGCAATGATGCCACAAGGAAAGATCACTTCCCTTTACCTTTTATTAATCAAATGCTAGAACATCTTGCTGGAAAAACTAATTAGTGCTTTCTTGATGGTTTTTCAGGGTATTTCCAGATTGCAATAGCCCCAGAAGATCAAGATAAAACAACTTTTACATGCCCTTTTGGTACTTTCGCTTATAGGAGGATCCATTTGGGTTGTGTAATGCCTCAGGGACCTTTCAAAGATCCATGATGGCAATCTTTTGTGAGTTTTTGGGATCATCCATGGAAGTTTTCATGAATGATTTCACTGTGTATGGTGATAGCTTTGATGCATGTTTAGAAAGCCTTGATAAAGTCCTTGCTAGATGCATAGAAAAAGGTCTAGTACTTAATTTTGAAAAATGCCATTTTATGGTGGATAAAGGCATAGTGTTAGGACATTTGGTGTCTAAGAATGGAATTGAAGTAGATAAGGCAAAGATAGAGGTTATATCATCACTTCCATATCCTACTTCAGTTAAGGAACTTAGATCTTTTCTTGGTCACTGTGGGTTTTATAGGAGGTTTGTTAAGGATTTTAGTAAGATAGCTCTACCACTTTCTAAGCTTTTGCAGAAAGGTATTGAATTCAATTTTGATGATGCATGTAAAAGAGCATTTGACACACTTAAGAGCATGCTTGTATCACCTCCTATACTCACAGCACCAAACTGGAATTTGGGCTTTGAATTAGCATGTGATGCATCTCATAGCTCAGTTGGTGCCATGCTAGGACAGAAAATAGATGGGTTATCTAAGGTAATTGCATATGCATCCAAGACATTGGATAGAGCTCAAACAAATTACACCATAACTGAAAAAGAACTCTATGCCATTGTTTTTGCATTAGACAAGTTTAGATCCTATCTAATTAATTCTAAAGTCACAATATATACTGACCATGCTACTATCAAGTATCTTTTTAGCAAAACACATACAAAGCCAAGGCTATTGAAGTGGATTTTGCTCTTACAAGAGTTTCACATTGAAGTGAGAGATAGAAGTGGTGCAACAAATCATGTTGCTGATCATTTAAGTCGCTTACCAGCTAAAACTAGGGGAGTTTCTGACCCTGATCAGATCTGTGATGAATTTCCTGCTGCTATTTTATTTTCCATGGCTATGCATGATCCTTGGTATGCTAATATGGTAAATTTCCTTGTGACAAATCTGATTCCCTCTTTTCTTTCTCATTTTCAGGCACGAAAGTTGAAGAGTGAAGCAAAATATTTCATTTGGTAACCACCCATCCTTTGGAGAATATGTAGTGATCAACTTGTAAGAAGATGTGTGCCAAATGAAGAAGTAAAGGGTGTGTTGGAAGCTTGCCATTCTTGGGCTTGTGGAGGCCATTTTAGTGCAAACAAGACCTCAAGAAAGGTATTAGAAGCTGGGTTTTATTGGCCAATAATTTGTAAGGATGCACATGAGCTTTACAAGAAGTGTGACAAGTGCCAAAGATTTGGTGGCAACAATAGAAGGCATGAAATGCCACAGCACCCTATCTTATTTTCTGAAATCTTTGATGTTTGGGGGATTGATTTCATGGGGCCTTTTCCCCCATCTTGTGGGTTCCATTACATACTCTTAGCTGTAGATTATGTTTCAAAATGGGTTGAAGCAATTCCAACAAGCAAAGATGATGCAGCCACTGTTTCTAAGTTCTTGAAGTCACATATTTTCTCAAGATTTGGAATTCCCAAGGCCATTATAAGTGATCGGGGTACACATTTCTACAATAAACTTGTGGATAAGTAACTGGCTAAATATGGGGTCACACACAAGATGTCCACACCCTATCACCCTCAAACTAATGGCCAAACTGAGGTGTCTAATAGGGAAGTGAAACAGATTTTGGAAAGAATAGTTAAGCCATCGGGAAAGGATTGGAGCTCTAAGTTGAACGATGCACTTTGGGCTTATAGAACAGCTTACAAAACCCCTTCAAAAATGTCCCCTTATAGATTGATCTATGGAAAATCTTGCCACTTACCGGTCGAAATTGAACATAGAGCATTTTGGGATGTTAAAAGTTGCAATATGGATTTTGAAGCTGCTGCAGAAGAGAGAAAACTTCAATTGCAAGAGCTGGAGGAAATCAGACTTGAGGCCTATGAAAACTCCCGAATCTACAAGGAGAAAACCAAGTTCATACATGATAGAGGGATTCTAGGGAAACACTTCTATGTTGGTGATCGAGTGCTATTATTTTTGGCCAGATTCAAGTTCAAGAGAGGAAAATTTCAGACAAGATGGGTTGGTCCCTATACAGTCACTAAAGTCCATGATTTTGGCATGGTTGAACTTGTGGATGAAGAAAGTGGCAAGACAATGAAAGTTAACGGGCACTTGCTGAAATTATATCATGAGAGTTTCAAACCCCCTTGATTTGCTTCAATTCAGGTTGTCTCTTTCCCTTATTTAGCCCTTATAGTTTTTTTTATGACCATATATGCTGCTGGTTTGTTTTGAGTTAAATGTGGGAAAAAGAAAAAAAAACTAAAATAAATAAATAATTGGTTTTTTTCACATGAATTTCTTGTCAAAAGTTGAATTGTTGCTCTACTGGTTGTATTGAGGACAATACAAAGAATGAGTGTGGGGGGAGTAATATGAGGCTGCATTGTTTCCTATTTCCTATTTCCTATTTCCTATTTCCTTGTCTGATGTTCTCTGGTTGGTTTTAAAAAAAAAATGTTTTTGTGTTGTGCTGATAAATTTTTGCTGTCATTTGCATTTTGATGTGGGGATTTAAATGATTGGCTGTTGTGGAATTAGAATGAGTATTCAAACCTTGGCAATTCCATGCTTAATTCTCCATGTAATTAGTCTTGGTGAGTAAAGATGAAGTGAGTAAGCTAGATGTGAGGAATTTGAGCCTGAAATTTTTTTTTGTCTCAAATAGTGTGTGATGTCATCAAGTTTAGTAACTTCCTAGAACTTGTCTCAATCCTTAATTCAAGACCACATTAGCTCTTGGAATTGTGAATATGATAAGGGCATTTCCTTCAAAACCTTGTGACCAAACAGCAACCCACACATCTTAAATCCTTTGCTTAACCACTTGAGCCCTTCATTTATTCTTTAAAATTCCAACCTTGATTAATGAACACTGCATGTTTGATTATTGGGAGAGCTTCAAACATTTTGAGCTATCAAATGCTTGCTTGATACAGATTGGGAATTAATGAAACCCTTCATTGTTGCAGCCATGTATTATGGATAATTTTTTTCAGCAACTAAGGTGCATTGCTCTCTGTTGTTAAAACTGAAAAAAAAAGATGTTGAAAAAAAGAGAGAGAGGAAAGGAGAAGGAAAAGAAAAGAAGAAGAAGAAATGGGGTATATGAAAAAATAAAAAATAAAAAGTGGATATACAAGAAAAAGAAAAATAAATACGTACAGAAAAAAAAAAGTGGTATGTTGAAAAAAAAAAACAGAGAAAGAGAGAGAAAGAAAAAAGAAAAAAAATTCAAAAAAAGAAAAAGAGAAGAGGGAAAATATATAAAGGAATAAGGAGAGCATTAGAAATGACAAGCAACCATATTTGCTTGATATGTGCACGTTTGGTATCTGCATACTGGAACTGATTTGGTGCATAATTCTTTTCACTCTTGACAGCAAGTATCACTTGGGAGACAGCATGTATGTGCTCATTAATCATTGACATTTAATTCCATTTCATCATTGAGCCTTTCCAACAATACAACTCACAAAAAGACCCTTTGATTCACAGGACCTTGTTGCATTTGAGTGGTGGAGATGTAGGATAGTTACAAGCTTATGGTAAAGTTTGGACTAGATGGCTATGAGAGAAATAACCCCTATTAATGAGATGAGTGAAACACTTGCCTTGTGAGAAATCTCACCTCTCATCTATCTCCCTTGATTAAATTGCAAAATTTCTATTACCATGGATCGTCTTGGCTTGGTGTCATTTTTGAAAAAAAATAATACTATTTGAGACTCAATTTTGTTCAATTATTTTGCCCGGAGTGCAAAAAGTGAGTGTGGGGGAATTTGATAAATCCCTATTTTATATGAAATAAATATATCTAATATTGACCCTTTGGTGCCTTATTTGAATTTAAATGTGTTAATTAGAGGTTAATTGTTTGTAAGAGTGGTTATGTGAATTAATTGATAATTTGAGACCTCTTATCACTCTTTAAATTCCTCATGTGTGTTATGTGATATTACATCATATTTGGGTTTAATGTGTAGGATTTTTTTAGAATCAACTGCTGTAAAAAGAACCAAGGAACGTCAAAGCACTGCGTTTTGGATTATTGGGAACAACCAAGAATGAGGAACCAACTTGAACAGTGAAGCCAAAGGGAGGAACCAACTGCAACTGAATTGGTTATAGAAGAACCAGAAAAATTCCAGCTGGGACCAACTTCAAAAACACACACACACACTCTGATTTTTACCAGATTTCGTCTTCCCCTCACACTTACTCTCGCTCTTCTCTCGTATATTCTTCCTCTCCGCTCAGCACCATCCTCTTCAGCCCTTTTCTTCATCTCACTCTCTCAGTCTCGATCGTGTTATCACTATCAGATTCAGCCATTGCGGTGCTTGGAGTCAAGGTCACAACTGCTGTCTTTACCATGTCCAGCTAAGTCTTCCGCTTTCCGAAGAGCTATGATTGAGCCTGAGCCTTGTTTACAGGGAGTTCATCAAGCCTCCATTCTTCTCCTTAAATCTCTTTTGATCTATATTGGAATGTTAAAATGTTTGAGATTGTGGAGCTGAATCCTATTTCTTTTCAATAATAGTTAGAACGTTGAGATTGGATTTATTGAGATCAGTTTCAGAGATTATCTTCTTGTTCAAGAGTAGCTTCATTCAGTTTTTGTGGTTGATGAACTATTAAACCTGATTGTTGTAAACAATATTTGAGTAGTATTGATCAATATTGCTTTTAGAAGTGGCTGATTTCTATCTCTGTTGATCCATTCGTAATTGATCTAATTGTTGCAATATGAGGTGTTGAGGATGAATGTATATTAGTGGAAGGCAATGAGGGCAGATTCATATCTCTTAGGAAGCAATTTTTGTGATTAATTGATTTCCCTACTTTCACTTCAAAACATTCCAATTTAATTGATAAAAAAATCAAAATAAATAATAGTTTAGATATTCATGTCCATTCAAAGTATGATGACAGAACCATTTTCCTCTTAAACTGTGTGAATTAATTTTCTAATTAGATATCTAGAGACATTTAAGCTCCTTAGAGATCGACCTTAAGGTTTGCCACTATTTGCAAAATTTTAAGTATTAAATTTGACCTTTAAACGATAAGAGATCAACCTCCTATCATTTTAAGTAGTTCCGATATTCTTAATCAGCTAGATGATGCTTATATTGAAATTAGGAAGAAGGATGATGCAGATTGAGCCGGAAGAAGATCTCGTAGCACTCCAGAAGTTGAAGCAGTTTAGCAATGGAGCAAGAGGAGTATATTTTAATTCTACCTTATTGGAAATCTAATATACCATGCCACAGTCTTGATGAATTGAACATCGAAAAGAATACATATGATAATATTCTTAACATCCTGCTGAACAAATCTGGGAAGTCCAAAGATCATCTCTAAGCTGGGAAAGATTTACAATCTACGGGAATTCATCAAGATGCTTGGTTAGACGACAATGACAGATTTCAACCAGCAAAATTTACCTTTAACGAAGCCGAATTAGGATATATTCCTCTTGACGATGACGAAAATTAAGGTTCCTGATGGATATTCAAGCAATATATCAAGGTGCATATATTTGCAGTCTCGGAGGGTAGCCAGATGAAAGAGTCATGATTCGTATGTCATTATGTAACAGTTACCACTCAAAAATACACTGCCTCTAGATGTGTCGACAATATTGGTACAACTCTGTTCATTCTTTAGAAAGCTGTGTGCGAAGGTTCTTTTCCTTAATGAGTTGGATCAACTGCAGAAGTAGATCATTCTCACACTATGCCATTTGGAGATGATCTTCCCTCCTTCATTTTTCACTGTCATAGTGCACCTCATCGTTCACCTTGTTGAGGAGGCAAAACTCGGTGGCTCAATTTAATATCATTATATGTATCCCATTGAAAGGTATTCATATGATAAACTATTTACACACACATTGGTACATCACTACTAATTACTCTCTTGTCTTCATGTTATTAACTTATTACAGGTTCTTAGGGAAGTTGAAGTCATATGTGAGAAATAAGACATGGCCGGAGGGTTCAATAGTAGAATGTAATATAGGGAACGAGGTCCTCAACTTCTACTTATGGTACTTTGATGACATCGAGACATCTTTCAACCGTCGTCCTCGTGTTTATGATTGCCCTGATGATGTTGGTTCGTCAACATCGATGAGTTTGTTCCCTCTTATTGGGAGACCAATTGGACGATATCAATACTTCAACCTCACTTCTAATGAGATGCGTCAAGCATAAAGACATGTTCTGATCAACTGCAATCAAGTTTATCCTTTCATTCAGTGAGTAGCAACCCTAACTTATTATTTTATAAATTCAAATTATATTATATCCATTCATATCATGCTTAATCATAACAGAGAGTTCCGAAGTTATGTAAAGTGTCAACTACATATCCAGACACAAACATCTGTTAAGGTCGATAGAAGGGTGCATAGAAAATTTCCCAGTTGGTTTGCACGCCGAATATGCAATGATGACAACTCCCACCCAGTTGATTTTACATGACTTGCAATGAGCCCCCTCCAATATGCGAAAAGGTTTACTGTATACAACGTTAATGGGTTTAAGTTCTGCATAGTTTCACGCGACCAAGGCTCTCTTACCCAAAATTTTGGAGTTTTTGGGACTTTTGGTACAAGAAGTTATGTGAGCAGCAGTGATATTGACATGCATTTCGGTGGTGTCCCCTACTATCGAAAATTGGTTGATATAATCAAACTAAATTATCAATGGCACTTTCCCATCACATTATTCAAGTGCTCCTAGGCAAATACGACAATTCCTTGTGGATTCACTACTGATGAGTTGGGAATCACATTTGTAAATTTTTCAAGACATATGCACAAAGGTGAATCTCCAGACGATGGGCCGTATATTCTAGCATCAAAGACACAACAGGTTTATTATGTGGAGGATGAGAAATATAAAGATTGAAGTATGGTCGTTCATCTTAAGCATATAGATTTTTATGACCTGGGTGATAGCAATGAACACATCATTATGAGGTAAAGTCATTCCACCCTACTAATTTTGAAAACTTCTTCCCCAAAGGAAATGAAGATTTACCCTTGTCAACATAGATGATGTTGAATAAATAATTCAGGTACGTAATATATATGTATTTTGTTTCAAGTAATTCAATTTTTTTTAAAATAGAAACATTTAGTAGCATTTCAAAACCGCTGCAAATAGAACCATTGCAAAAAATAGTGACATAAATCATTACTAATCCCTGCCAAACATCTTATAAATACCCTTTCCACCCTATTTCATGTTCTACTCGTCTCCTTTTTCCCTCACTTATTTTGTCTTCCTCCTCTATATATCTTTTTAAAATATATCTAAGGTCAAACTCAAGTAAAGCTTCTGACGATGAGACTTCTTGTAGGTATTGCTTCTAACAAGGTATCTTCGTTTCGTATTTTAATAATATTAATCATCTTTTTTTAAACAACTTTTTTTATTTAATTTACTAATATTCCTTTTGATATACTAATGTTTAATTCTTCTTTTTTCAGGTTTTTTATCATTACATTAAACAATATATATTATTTAATTACTACTATTCAATTTGAATTAATTATTTATTAATAATAAGTCACTTTCTATAATTATAATTAATTTTGTTATAATGAAATAATTATTTAGAATAAAATATTTTAATTATTTTAAAAATTTTAGAACATTAGTAGCGGTTTTAATAATCGCTACAAATGTCCTTCATGATGAAAATTTGGCAGGATATTTTGATTTCTGAGGACGACACTTGTAGTGATTTTAAAACGTTGCAAACTATTGGTAGGAATTTTTAAAATTTTAATATTTGGCTGCAATTCTAATTTTCATTTCAAGCTTAGTAGCGGTTTTGTAACCGCTACTAATTTTTCTCATTTTTTTTCTTTTGGAGCAGTTTCTTTGACCGCTACAATAATTTTTTCTCTTTCTCTGTAATTAATATTAGTAACAATTTTAAAACCGCTACAAATATTGTGTCGTCTTCATTTGTTACGGTTATAAAATGATGCAAAGTTAGTAGCAGTTTTTCTTATGTGTGCATCGGTTCACTAAAATCGCTGTTAAACATGTTGCCACAATGGATTTTGCTACCAAACTACTATTAATACATTTGTTGCTGTTAAAAACTGTGACAAATACATAAAATAACCATTACAAAATCATCCTTTTTTGTAGTATGGATTGGAAACATGAGAGATTTCTCTCCACAACTATTTGAGTGGCTTGTGAATCATGCGAGCATTGATAGATGGGCCTTAAGTCAATTTCCATTTAGATGCTGGGATAATATAATAACAAATCTCGCTGAGTCATTCAATGCATAACTGGTAAAGGAAAGAAGGCATAATGTTGCCCAGTTGATTCATGAACATCGAGAGAAGGTAGCCAAGAAAATGTATGCCTCAGCTATGGTAATGAGTAAGTGGAGAAATGGTGTGGGTCCAAACATAGAATCAAAAGTGAGGGAAAATGTGGTGAATGCTCAACAAATGTATCCTAAACCTTATGGGGACAATAGGGTTTGTGTCCATACAACTTATGAAGATCTAGAGGTTGATCTTGGTTTACGTCAATGCAGTTGTGCTATATAGCAAATGTCAGGGATTCCATGTGCACATGCCTGTGCAACAATCAAGCATGCAAATGGCAATGTATATGATTATGTTGAAGAATGCTATAAAAGTACTTCTCAAAATAAAATTTATCGTTATAGCATGACTCCGGTTGTGACAATTGACATGATGGATGTTAATGACTACAAGATGAAAAATATTTTAGGACAAACATTCCTTAGGCCACCTTTGACCAGCCGACCTCCTAAAAGACCAAGAATAAAGAGATGTGAATCACAATTCCAGAACAAGAAGATTTACCACTGTGCAAGATGCCATGAAGCTGGTCATACAAGAAGGACATGCAAAAATCCAAACCTATGTTAGTATTGTTGTTAATAGCTATTTAGTCTTATGAATTTCAAAATGTGAACTTGGAAATTTTTAAACCTAGACTTTAATTGTGTTACAAGATGTTATTGAAGTGCCCAAGGTTTTGGCAAGAATTTCGTTAAACCCATGCCAATTTTGTTGTTATAATTGACCAACTTGATTCTTAGCTGTGTTGATTAGAGAGGTTCACAAGCCCGTGCCCCTTAAATATACATTGGCAAATTGCTTTGCCCATTCTTCAATTTGATTGTGTTCATTGAATTCAATATTATTGAATTTTAGAGAATTTGATCCAACCTCAGTGGAGAAGGTGATGATATTGTTACACAATTCTCCAGTACAAGGATATAGATTGAGATGCCAAAAGTTGAGACAGATATTAAAAACTGAAAAAAAAAAAGATTAATTAATGGAATTTCCCAACACATTAACTGTTATTTTTCTTTTTATATCTAAAAACGATTAATTATTTTCAATTTGACATTATCCATTTTAAAGAATTATACATGACAAGAAGCACTTTTTCAATTTTATGAAGAAATATATTATCTTTGGCAGGACTTGAGCGCTCTAATGGAGTCCTTGTGGCTTTTGAGCTTGAGGGGAAGAATAAGGGTGAAAACGAAAAGGGAGAATACGCTGTTCAACGATCCACAAAGCCATAGTGGTTGATAAACAAAGTGAGCTAAAAAAAAATTTCGGATGAATACAAGCTGTTTCAAATCTTGCAATTGGTGACGTTATGTTGTAGTATTAATCTTCCTGAATTGTATTTTACTATTTCATGTATAATGGTATGATAAATAAATAAATAATATTATGAAAAGAGAGAATCCGCTTAAAGTGAGGAAATAATATTACTTTTTTATTTTTTTTTAATAATTAAGGGGTATAGTGGTAATTTGACTCAATTTTTAAATCCCTAATTGTGTTAGATAATTTGATTAAAGATTTGTCAAGTTCAGCATCCCAAATTAGAATTTAAGTAATTCAAGCGTCTTATTAGAATTTTCCTAAATGAAAACTATGGCACACATGTAATTTCCATTAGAAGAAAACAAAATATAATAGTTCAGATTTTGCGGGTTCAATGGGAGTTCACCATATCTGTTGCCATAAACTGCTCACAAAAGGAAAATTCAATGCTTATCATAGCGATAAGCACACCTCAAGTGTTTACTTTTAATGAGTTTTGAAATGATCAATTTATTTTCTTTAGAAGGAACATGGTATATATGAAAACCCAATCCAATTCAGTTGGTGAAACTAGTGATTTAGTTTTCTCGTCGGTCCGGTTAAAAGTTTTAGATGGGCTAACTATGCTGTATTTTTTTCTGAATCCTAAAATAGCATCTTTTAGGGTTATAAAACACAAACTAGCAATTAATATATTGTATTTATACTTTAGTAACTCTTTTATTTTAATATTAATATGTCTAACTTTGATTTGACTCCAATTCAAGCTATGGACCCAAACCATTCCTTGATTCATTGGTATGGTTTTCATAGCTTGAAATAAGTTATAGCTATAAGAATATTTTTATTTTGAATTTTGCATCTATTAAATTTAAAAAAGTTAGTTAAAATATATAAATTAAATTTGCAGCATTCAAATCAATTTGAACAAGCCAAATCGAAGATGAGCACAGAACGAATGTGCTTGCCAATTTTTTTAAGAGCATGGCCCATCATCTTATCCTCAAATGTTGTCGCACAGTGGCGTCTATATATGTAGTGATCTTAAGTCTTAACTATTTCCACACGGATATCCGATACAGGCTCATCATAATCTGTTCTGTACCTCTCATTCTCGAGCGTCAGGATTTGCTTATAGTCACAAAAGACAATTATTATTGTGAAAGATATTTTTTACCTTGTTGTTTATGGGCGTGGCAAATTCAGAACCATAAAGAAAAAATAATAATTCACATATGTTTTATACTTAATTTTTGTGTCAAGCTCTCTCTT
This sequence comes from Vachellia collinsii, assembly GCA_006871305.1. Taxonomy (NCBI): domain Eukaryota; kingdom Viridiplantae; phylum Streptophyta; class Magnoliopsida; order Fabales; family Fabaceae; genus Vachellia; species Vachellia collinsii. Next base: position 82,067 of record QFDD01000012.1, on the reverse strand, counting down.
ATCTATATATATACGTGGAGATGCATATTATATTGCAAGTTGAACAACAAATAGAGACCGTAAACCAAGATGGGTGACTTCCAAGAGAGGAAGAAGAAGCCTCATGCTGTGTTGACTCCTTATCCAGCTCAAGGCCATATCAATCCAATGCTCAAACTAGCGAAGCTTCTTCATCTTCAAGGCTTCTTCATAACATTCGTCAACACCGAGTTCAACCATAAACGCTTGCTCAGATCAAGGGGTCTCAAAATCCTTCATGGCATCTCAGATTTTAGATTTGAAACCATACCAGATGGTCTTCCCCCTCCTGCTGATGATAATGCTACTCAGGACATTCCCTCTCTTTGTGATTCCACCAGTAAGAACTGCCTCCTTCCCTTCCAGAACCTTCTAGAAAGGCTCCATGGTTCTTCCTCTAAGGGGCATATCCCTCCTGTCACTTGCTTGGTTTCTGATGGTGCCATGACTTTCACCATGGAAGCTGCTCAAGAACTTGGTCTCCCCTTTGTTCTTCTTTGGCCTGCAAGTACTTATTCGTACTTGGCTGCTGTGCACTTTAGGGATCTAGTTGAAAGAGGCCTCATACCTCTCAAAGGTATTTTATGCTAGCTTTTAATTTCCTCATGAGATGTATGGTTTAATATTCTATATACATACTCCTCCGGTCCATTTTATAGTTCAAAATTTTTCATTAAAGTAGGTCTTATACTTCTCTGCAGATTCTTAAGATAACAGCTATTTTAACTAATTTGATTAAATTAAATATGTTCGAAAAATTAGTTAATTAATATGTTTTACTTCCTTTCATCCCCTCTTATTATTTGATTATTGTTAAGGGAGCATCAACAATAAAATTGAGGCAATTTTGGAAAAGATTGATAACAATTGGGAAATGGATCTTATATTTAGAACCAAGATCAACTCCCCAATTTAGGACCCGAGGAATATTGTATATATATGTGCTTCATCCTTCAAAGGTCTCATCTTTTAGTGATTGTGATGTGCAGATGAGAGTTATCTAACAAATGGGTACCTGGAGAAAGAAATAGATTGGATTCCAGGTATGATAAACATTAAGCTAAAGGAACTACTTAGTTTTGTGAGGACAACAGATCCAAATGATTTGATGCTCAACTTTGTGATTAGGGAGGTGGAAAGAGCTCAAAGAGCATCTGCCATTTGTTTCAACACATTTGATGAGCTTGAAGGTGAGGCAGTGAAAGCCCTCTCCTCCATTTTCTCAACTACCCCACTTTACACCATAGGTCCATTCCCTTCATTTCTAAACCAAATCCCACAAACCAACCAGTTTTTATCTTTGAACTGTAGTCTCTGGAAAGAAGAGACACAGTGCCTCGATTGGCTAGAATCCAAGAAACCTAAATCTGTGGTTTATGTGTACTTTGGAAGCATCACAATTTTGTCTGGAGAGCAGTTGTATGAGTTTGCTTGGGGTTTAATAAATAGCAAGAAACACTTCTTGTGGATCATAAGACCTGACCTTCTGAGTGGTGATTCAGTGATTCTGTCTCCTGAGTTTATGAGTGAGGCTGAAGAAAGAGGCCTTATAGCTAGCTGGTGTGAGCAAGAAAAGGTCCTGAACCATCCTTCTATTGGAGGGTTTTTAACTCACTGTGGGTGGAACTCCATAACAGAGAGTATCTGTGCGGGGGTTCCCATGGCTTGTTGGCCTTTCTTCGCAGATCAGCAGACAAATTGTAGGTATGCATGCAAAGAGTGGGGAATTGGGATTGAGATTGATGGTAATGTCAAGAGAGAAGAAGTTGAAGAGCTTGTGAATGAGTTGATGGAGGGAGAGAAAGGGAAGAAGATGAGACAGCGGGCTTTGGAGTGGAAGAAAATTGCAGAAGAGGACACAAGACCTGGTGGTTCTTCTTTCATCAACTTGGAGAAAGTGATTAAGGATGTGCTTCTACAAGGAAATTAATTACACCAAACCAGAGTGAAATATTTTATTTTTCTGTGGAACATTTGGTTCAGAAGTTTTTCTGTCAAAATGTAACAACTAGAGCTCGTTGCAAATATAAAGAATGTTCTATTTCGCCATGTTTCTGTTTCTTTATATATTTTGCTGTGAAGCATCATCCTTTTTGTTCGTTAATTACTCTGGAATCCAACTCTTCTTTATTCAGCAGCAGCTAGAGATGCTTTCTCACAGATGAAACGTGATGAAAATTATGAATCACTAGTAGAGTTGGGAATTAGAGTCTGCCTTACAAGGCCTCGGGCCTAAACGGACTTATATATTAACTATCTCTTATAGTTAATATAGAAAGGTAACTAATTAATTTATATATTATTCATTTTACTCCACACTAATTTGCATAACTTATAAAATGATATATAATCCAATTGTATATATAAGTATGTCAAAATATATTTTATAATTAATTAATTACTTTATTTAACTTTATAATCTCCTTAAAAAAATCAATCACTTCTTATATTAAGAGCTAAGGTAGGAGTATAACACTTAATTACGATAAACTTGGCATTGATATTTTACAAAACAAAAAGGTTGATATTAATATTTTATAAATTAATTAATTACCGTGTCGTGTTTACAATGATATCTTAACCCATCAGCATATACGTGAAACATGAATGATAATGGAGCGATATATAATTATTCAGTGTACTTGCAGTAAACTTAATTTATATATAGTAGACTCAGCAATCTCGTCTGAAAAAGCAGAGACGTGAACCCAGCAAAAAAAAAAAAAAATATATATATATATATATAGACATGAGTTGTATATATCACCTTTCACACTCGTTTCTTACAAAAAGAACGTAGAAGGTTCCTTCAACGTTTATACTAAAACAGATGTAAACAAGCAAATTTACCACGTCACTCACACATATTTCCCTGTCAAATTGGGATATAAAATGTCATAAATCACAGAGACGTTAACGTCTGTGTAGTTAACAATATCTTTGATATCTTTGAACTTCGACTAATGAAGTAATTATATTGGCTGAGTTCAGTTTCCCTTTATTGAGTCATTCTCTAAAACCATTCAAATAAAACTTTAACAATATAGACTTATTCATACTTTTAAATCTAAATAATTAAAATCGAACCGTGCATTCTAGTGAAGAGAAGCCATCTGCATCTCATTTTCTTGTTTTTTTAAGTAAGATAATTTTCATCTCTTAAATTTGTAGTATAATTAATATCAGACGGGATTCCAGCCATACTCTATCAGCCTATGCATTTGGACAAATACCAAACTCAAATTCATTTTGTAGTTCAATTTTTTTCATTAAAATAAATATTTTGTTAACAACCGGGGGAGTAGTGAAATGCAGAAGCAAAGCTTCAAAGGGTGAATGTAGAGAGGTAATGTCTAGCTAGTTGATTGCTTTTGTGATTGGAAGATAGCAGTCAGATTTTCACAACAAAAATTTCTCAAATCCACCCTCCAGTATACTATCTTCTAAATTTTTCTCCCAAATATATATTTTCTACGCATATTTTATCTGTAACTTTTTAGCTAGACAGTTTAGATAATATTATTTTAAATAATATTGTGTGCATTATTAAATTCATGTCCTTTTTTCGTAATTATACAAGTATCAGTGATTCTAATAAATGAAATCCAAGTACAATCAAAATTTTCAAAATCACTTTTAAAACAGTATATCCAAGTAGAAATTACAATTGACTAATATCACTTTTAATATATGTCACTTATAAAAATCACGATCTTCTAATGTCACTTTTAATGTAAAATATAGCTTCTAGATCTTTGGAAAAAGGAGGGGGAAAAACTCCTCATGTGACTTGATCCGCACTTGTCACGTTGGAATATGAAATACAATTTTTTTTTAAAAAAAAAATCATCCAATAGTAAAGTAAGGAATATGACAAAATTAACATAGGTATATATTGAATTAGAGTCATATCATTAGCTACGGATGTTTGTTATTAAAAAATTAATAACTTATCAGTATATAAACCAATGTTTATAATTGAGAAAACTCTGAAAATCTGATAATTTATAAAATAAAAAAAACTATGAACATAATAATTAAAAACAGCATAAAATTAGAGGAACATGCGTTGCATTAGTACTGTTGTTACTACTACAAGTGTATTATTGGGTTATTGGTTTTGGAAAAAAGCAATCCAAACGCCCCCTTTTTTTTTTACAATGACCTTTTCTACGAAAATCATGATTTTGTTATTAGTTAGCTACTTAAACACTCTCTTTTCTTCAAAATCCATTTTCGACCAAAAAAAAAAAACTATGGTTTCAATCCCGAACTCTGATTTTTTTAAAAAAAAAATTTCCAACATTTCAAGAAGTTATATATTAAAATATATTTTTTAAAATCATTTTTATCACTTTTCTTTTAGAATATTTTTTAAAATGATTTTACACAATCCGAGTTAAGTATATGAGAGGAGTTTATCTCGATTAACGTAAAAATATTTGTATAAGTGATTATGGCACTAAGCTAATCCAAAAGGTTGCAATCAAGGAAAGTAATATATACTTATAAAGGATTAGTTAGGTTCACGTGGCGTGTCGTTTTGGCCGTAAGGTCATTGCCCGTGGCTGTCTGCCATAGAGACGTGGCGTCGCTGCAACAACAACAGCAGCAGCGTTGTTGGGCTGTCGTTTGAGGGAATAGAGGGGTCGTCCATTTGTCGTCGTATACCAAAAGAACGAAACAATACGTCAACCTCGACTTCTCCAAAATAATTGGCCAAAACAAAAATAGAACTCTTGCATCAATTTGATGACACTGATTTTTTGTTCGACGTAATTTGAACGCCTCTATTATTTTCTGACAATGACCCATCACTACCACTTGATATATTGGGAAAAGTCACCGCCAATATCATTCTTTATATTTAATATATTAATTACATATAATATATAATCTTCAGGACAATGAATCCAGGGAGGAGATACTTTCCTTTTTATTTTTTTTCCCATTTTTTTTTCTTAACATCACATCTCCATTTTTAAATCAAAAAATGATTGGTTGATCTTAAGAGAGAATAACTCTAAAGAGGATATGCTTACCAAACGTGTCTTAGCGATACCCCAAATTTCATTTGGTTCCTTCAGATAATTTTTGTTTGGTTATTTCTTATATAAAAAAAATGAATGGTTGGGATTCAATTATGTCAATATAAAATATTACATCTAAAGGGTGTTTTTGAAAAATAAAGTGCATTCTTTTTGCATATTTATTATTGTAAATCAATCTTAAACAACTTCTTGGTTTGTGTAATTTAATTATTATTGTAACTTATAAAACTGATTAAAAGGAGTACTACTCCAATCCTCATTAAAAGCCATTGTAGAAAAAATATTGTGGAATATAAGTTACTTACAAGGTTATTAATAACTGTTTTTTAATTTTATCCTTATTTAGCTTCAGTTAAAAAGATGAAAGAAAGATGAAAGAGAAGGGAGAATGATTTGTAAATGTAGAGAAAAAGAAAATTTTAAGATTTTTTATCGGAGTGGTGCTATGAATGAGACTTTTATGGATGTAAAAGTGTAAATGAAAACGGAAGCTGAAGATGAAATAATAAGGGAAGTGACTTCTCCAATATATTTGGTATGTTAATGAAAGTAAGATATTGTTTTTAATTAAAATGGATATATTTTTATATATGAAAAGATGAAATTTTAAAAATAACATGTCATATTAATTTATTTAACTAACTTTATTAATCTAATCAAATTATTTTATGAGATCTTACATTGAAGATGGGAGGAGTTTTTTTTTTTTTTTTGCTCAATTTCTACGATAGTTAGAAATCAAACCATCTCATTTTTCACATTGCCACAAGTAGAAATTACAAAGGCATCAATTGTTAGCAAAATATAAAATGCTTACACATAATTAAAGATAAGTTATTAACAGTGAAAAAAGGTTATATCCATTGATATCATATGGTTCCACTGTGTCCTATGTTTTTATATCGCACATGTAAAGAAGTGTTGCACTGATTCAAGAACTTGGATATATCCCTAAATAAATTTTAGATACTTTTGAGTAATAAATATTTTATTGTGTATTTATTTTCTTTTACTTATTTTAAAAAGGAAATGCTGGATTCCATATCGCAATGGGCATGGGTCAGTTTAGTTACAAACTCCCCAAGAAAAAAATTCTAGGATGATGTACATAACATGCACAAAGTTAGGCTTTGTAACACTTTGGTGCCTACTATTTGATAGAGGAAAATATGGTATTCATCATAAGTTCAATATGGATAAAAATAACACAATTTTAATTTATAAAACATTTGAATAAGAATTTCGAAAAATATTACATATAAACCATTTATTGGTTGATCTAAAGGTGGATGAGATTCTGAGATTAAAAGAATGAATAAACATAAGAGCATATGCTTCCCTTACAATTGCTCGGAGGAGTAAATGGTTATATATCTTCTTCTACTTGCCCAAGTTTCGATTTTCGTATTGAAGAACAGGAGATGAGCTTCTCTCCTCCATTCCCATCCTCTTCCCTTCTTTTCCTTTTCTAATCATAAGATCACGATTTGGACACTTCATATTTGATAATTTATACGAAATATTTTGATTTATTTATTATATCATTAAATTATTCATTTCAAATTTTAGCAATTTGAATTTGATTGATTTTTTTTAGTATAATCTAACATGTTGATAATAATTTTATAAAAGACCAAATATTAACCATCTAAATACTAATCTAATTGTTATCAAAAGAGACTTAGAAGAGGAAAGAAAAGGGGAAGGGAGAAGAAGAGGCTACTTTCCCATTCTTCACATATCAGATATTGTGACTATGCAAAAATAATTCCTTAAATGTATCCAAAAAAAATAATGCCTTAATTGGGATTTTCTTCTTCGGAGAGTGTCTATTCGAAAACCATGGTCATAGAGAAATAATGCCTTATTTAATTATGATTTCTTGAAGCCACCAGATCCAACTTTAATTATTTGGCAAACATGGTATACATACCACTTCAGCACACACTTTTCACGTCCGTACTTTTTTTCTTGTTACCCTTTCACGTTCACTTGTGGGGGACGTCTATGTAAGGGAGGTTAGAAGTATTTAGATCTAACGTTTCTCTAAAAACGGAAGTGAGCAATTTAATACTTTGAAGTGGATGTGAAAGGGGCCTTCAACCTCTCAGATACTGAGATAACGGATGTGATAGCCTCCTTCATTCTGTAGTAGTTTTGTGTACAGGTTAATGATATTCTTTGCATTAATGACCCAATTAATAAGTTCACCTAAATTTTAGCTACTTGGCATATCCACCACCTCTTGAATGGGTCAAATTGAACGTAGATGGGGCAATGTCTTTAAATCGGGGAGACAGAAAAGAAGGATGTGGTAGAGTAATTAGTGAACATTGTGGTATGGGATTGCTGGTTATTCATACTCTCCTGGTGATTGTATTGCCCTTGATGTAGAGGAATGGGCAGTTTTAAAGAGACTTTTTGGATCTGATGCAAACCACCTCGCAGACATAATAGTAAACAGAACTAGTGAGCAAGTGGACAAGTTATTCTTTTTCAGGATTCAAAGCTTAATGAAGCATTCTTAGCAAGCTTATTAAATCTTGACAGACTTCTAAATTGGTCGACACAATGGGTTAACTCAGAGTCAGAGACACGTGAAAAATAAAAAGTTTAAAAATTAGTTTGAATTCTCAATCTCTCATTACATTATTCAAATACTAAATAAAAATTTAATATCTTGAATTACTTGCAAAACAATCATATACTTATCCAATTTTTTTACAACATTTTTAACATATTGATATCAAAGTATCAATCTACCATCCATTGATACCAGAGTCAATAATCAACAAACATTCTTTATATTAAAAATATTGAAATAGATCAATAATCACAAAATATTCCAACCTCCAATCCTATAATCACTAAACTAATTTATATGTTGCATATTTTATCAAATTCTTCCCTACTTGACTCCTGTGTCCGACTCATTTACGTACCTTATTAGCCAATGAGCTAGTGTCTGGGATTTCATTTGCCACAGTTTGATCTCCTATGTATTTGTTTTGGGTTTTAACAATCTCTTTGTACCAAAACGCTTTGCGATAATCACAAAAGATTCCTTTGAGCTCCACGCCCCTTTTTTTTATATTTATTCAATCTTTTTTTTTTAAAATAATAAAATTGAAATATTAAGAATTGGGTATTATCAAAGAGAGAATTATTTCGGAATCCTACATAAGCAATTTAATCAATAAATTTTTTTTAGTACATTTGTCAATATGCCATAACTTGTTGATATTTTTGTCATTGCATGCTATCTACTTGTTACAGAAATTTTTAGTAATTAAATTACTTATCCTATTTGGTCCACAATTTAAATTATTTGAAGAGTAATTAACGTACATATGTTAATTTTCCATTATAATTAATGTTTAAACGTGGTTTTTTGTGTTTTCTCTTTCATTCAAAACCTCATTATAAATAAAGTTAATTTTTTTAATTTAAAACAATTTAACGAATTTACTGTTATTTCTTGGTTTCGATAGATTAATAATTGAAGCTACCTGAGTCCGAAAGTTAAGACTATGTGAAAGTGAACTTAATTCTCCCATTTTTAATTTTATTTTGTATCACTGCATCTTTTCAAATTTATTTCTTAATTTCATATGAGAATCATAGCGTATATATATAATATATATCCGATCCAAGTAATTCCAACACAGATCTATCATCAACATTACGAGTGAATGACTTCTTCAGGCCATCTGAGCAAAATGCTACACAGTACATACAATAAAAAAATTGCCAAGATGCCGCACTATAGAAATTATTTATCAAAACACTGTAGTTGGAATCGTTCTATGGTTCATGAAAAGGACGAGTTTAGTTTTATACCTTTTCCTAAATCATTTTTTAATGAAGAAAGAGGCAGGGACTATTATTGCCCCTACCCCGGTACCACACAACCTTTAAATATTAATATACAATAGTATAATATATGTAAGAAAATAATTAACAATTTCAAAAATTAATATTTTAAAATAATATAAAATATATTAATTTATTTAGTACTACCAAGTATAAAAGTTAGATAATAAGCTTATTTTGATCTTAATTATAAAATCTCAATTCATCCTGTCTCCCAAAATTAAAAGATGCTATAAATAACTGGTTAAGTAATTTTTAATATCCATAAATTATTTATACTAACTCTTTCATTAAAACATGTTACCACTCCTACTTCTTAATATAAAAGCTAATCACTACATGATACTTATCTTTTCACGAAAATTCCCTTACTATGTCATAGATGATATTAAGAGAACAAAATTATAAATTTTGGAGAAGAAAGCGTGTTGATGTCCTGTAATTAGAATTAAAACAAACTTCTAGATTAACTTTTATATTTATAGATGGAATTAGTACTAAATAAATTAATATATTATAAATTATTTAAATTAAAATATTAATTTTAAAACTGTTAATTATTTTTTTTCCGTATATTATACTGTTGTGTATTAACCATTCTTTTGAAACTATTCCGTCGACCTTCTAGTTTGTCCCTGTTTACTTCAAGTTTGTACAGACCTTTTGATTTTATAATTGATGAGAAGTTTCCTTTCCTGGCCCAAAAAAAAATAAAGAAAGAAACTACTCCGTGGATAATGGCCACAAAAGTCTTTAATATATAGAAAAATTAGAGGAAAATCTCACATTGAAGAATTAATTAAAGAATAAGATCTGCTCAGTTGCACATATGGAAGTTTACTTATATATGTAGAAACTTAGTTATATATATGTGAAAGTTCAGTTACATATAACATAGAAGCTTAATTACATATTGTGAAAGTTCAGTTACATATATGTGGAAAGTAATATTTTACAATTAATTCCCCAATAAAAACCCCCCAATTCTACCATTTATTAGTTTCCATCATTTCCCTTCTCAGTTCTCTCACTTTCACTAATCTTTCATCATTTCTTTCTTCCACAACTTGCCATCATTCCTTTCTTCCACAACTTGCCATTGTCCTTCCTTGTCCCTCGTCTTTTCATAAAAATCCATACAAGAGTATTTCTTTTTTGTTTTTTTGGTTGTTCATTATATCGATATTAAAATGAACTATAATTTCATATGTTAGATCTTACTGCGGACTTATTTATTTTTATCAATTCTACATACAGATTCAAATTCTTGCAATAATATATATAACCTTCATGCCTTTGACATGTATAAAGAAACGAAAAAAAAAGAAAAGGTTCATATTGTTGAATAATGAAATCGTAGAGAAGTTGACAGTAACTTTGAAAATGAGCGAGATATATATACTAGGGGATTGATTGTCTGGTGTTATTTCGTGGCTCTAAACATCTTTTCCTTTATATAATACACAATATTATAATCATCATCATTAACATAAGAGTTATATGACTTTTGCTGAGAAGATTGGAAAAACTAAATATATTAGTTAAAATATATTCCTCCAGTATCTAATATAAGGAATAATTGAATATTTAAATTTAATCATGAATATAAGATAGTAATCCATTTTATATGTTCCCTATCCATTTATTTCAAAACTAATTTATTTTTTTTGGTAATAAAAAACTAATTTATATAACTTTTAAGATAATATATTATCTAATGTGATACATGGCATTTTAAGATCATATATGTTTTATTTGGTTACATTAACTAATTTATTATATTTCCTTAATCTACCAAGGCTAACCCAAATTAGTTAAGTAACTCTTATTAAAAGCATATATTTAGTATTATATTACTCATCCTGATCTTTTAATATAAGAGCTAGATGAGGATTTGAATTGGGTCATAAAATATAAAATTTCAATCCATTTTATCGCTCATATTTGCAATGTTTTTCAAATCATCTCTATTGATTGTACATGCTAATAAATTTATTAAGAATGTATTTTAAAAAAGGCAACATAGATATTCGATAAGTAACTAAATTAACTAATTTCTTTTATTTATAAAACTTAGTTAAGTAGATTTTATATTAAGTCATCTTACAAAAGTATTAAATATGAAAGACTATCTTCTTGTAATTAATAAATATGGGAGGACCTCCTTATGATAGAGAAGGGAGTGTTATATGAGGAGCTGATTACCCTACTAAATAGAAATAATCAGATGTGATTGAAACAATATAGATTTGATTTTTTTTTCAAAAAAAAAAGTATTTTTAAATGAAAAATTATTTTTAAAAATAGTAATTAAGGGATTATTTTTATTTTAGATTTTGTATTTACTGTAATAATTTTTTTAGAAAAATATAGACTTTTAAAAAATTAAATCTAGATCATCAAAATTAAATCTAATTAGAGGAAAAGAAGGTTTACAAAAGTTATATAACTTTTTAAAATTAGAGGAAAAGGATAAAAATAAATAAAAAGACATATATACTCATTTGTTAGTTTTAAGAAGTTCACAACTACTCCACCGTGGTCGATCCATTTTTATATTTTTCTCTCTTATTTTATCCTTCTCCAATTTCAAAATACTATTTTGAGATCTAGTTTCTTCGTTATCATTTGTCAATATTCTCACACCTCTTTTGTCATTTCACATTTTCCAAGATCTTTTTCTCCCTTACTATTCATGCATGATACTTGGAGTTGCAAGATACATGAACCAGACGATATTTAATATTTAAATGTCAATAATATAATAATATCAGTATGGCCTCCACTCTTGTGTATTAATAGCCAAGGGCCGAGGCAGGAACAAGCTCATATCACATAGCTCATCCCCAAAGAGAGTGAGAGAGATTCACATACACACAACACTCTCTCTGGCTAGAGATAGAGAGAGAGAGAGAGAGAGAGAGATGGGTTCCATGTCAGAAGAGAAGCCCCATGCTGTGATGGTTCCATACCCAGCTCAAGGTCATGTCAACCCATTGATGAAACTTGCCAAGCTTCTCCACTCCAGAGGCTTCCATATCACCTTCGTCAACACTGAGTTCAACCACAAGCGCTTGCTCCGGAGCAGAGGGCCCCACGCCGTTGATGGCCTCCCGGACTTCCGCTACGAGACCATCCCGGACGGCCTCCCTCCCTCCGACGCCGACGCCACCCAACACATCCCTTCGCTCTGCCACTCCACCAGCACCACCTGCTTCGACCCTTTCCTGAAACTTCTACGCCGCCTTCAAAGCTCTGCCTCCGACGGCCATGTACCTCCGGTCACCTGCGTCGTTTCTGATGGGGTCATGACGTTTTCCCTCAAAGCTGCTAATGCTTTGGGGATTCCCAGTGTCTTGTTTTGGACAGCAAGTGCTTGTGGCTTTGTAGGCTATGCTCAGTATCGCTACCTGGTTGATCAAGGCCTCGTTCCACTCAAAGGTACTTTTTTTTTTCTTTCCCTTTTTCCATAGATCGATCTCATCTATATTTGACGTTGTAGATATGATACGAGAAAAGTTGTTGACATTTCTGAATATCTCGCTAGCGGAAAGTTAGCTCTTGTACATTGGTTACATCATGTGCTACTTAGCATTATTAGAGTCAATTGATTTTTTCTTTTAGATTACAAAAGTTAAATAATTTTTTATTAAGTATTTGTATCTATTATTTCTCTTCAAATCAATTTGTAGAACGTATAAATTGATATATAATATAATGATAGATATAAATTAATACTTTAAAATAAGTGTTTAGTTTGCATAAGTTTTTGAAAAATAGTTAACTACCTCTTATCTAAGAATTGGAGATTGATTGTTATATTGAGGATTTAAGGTAGATAACTTTTGAGGATAATATACGTATCCCTTATAAAGAAACAAATTCTTAAATAATTTAAATAATTATTTATACCAAAATTATTGATAGTTATTGTAACCGGGGTGTGAATACTTTTCTATCACAACAAAACTTAGGTTTATCAATTTTCATTAGCTTGATTTCTTTCATCACACTTGCTATTCTGCTGTTTTAGTCGTTATAATGGGCATCTGTAAATTCATCTATAAATGTTTATCAATTTTTGTATTGACTCTTTTAGTGCAAATTAGGATATATAAATTTTCATGTGGACATTTGTTATTGGTTGCTAAAATTAATATTTATAAATTTTTGTATGAACACGTGTTATTTTGTTGTTGCTGATTGTAAAATAAGTGCGCAAATTCACATATAAAATTGACCTAATAGTGGACATAACTAACTTATTTACAAAAAAGTCCACAATTTTACATCTTACAAAATTATCTTTCGCTCCCAGTGATATATCTAAAAGGCCGTCGTAAAAATGCTTTTTAATTTCTGGTTCATAATATCTTGTAGTCTTATACGAAGGAATTTTCAACTTTTTTTGTCCAAGTTTACTTTGTGTGTTTCTAATGTGTCCGAATGTGTGTGTGTGTGTGTGTGTGTGTGTGAGCAGATGAGAGTTGCGTAACAAATGGATTCTTGGAGACGAGAGTGGATTGGATTCCAGGAATCGACAACCTCAGATTAAGGGACATCCCAAGCTTCATCAGAACGACCGACCCACATGACATCATGCTCAACTTCTTCATCGGAGAAGTCAAAGCTGCTCATGAAGCCACCATGATCATCATCAACACCTTTGATGATTTTGAACAAACCTCTCTGCAATATCTTAAATCTATCTACTCTCCTCCGATCTTTTCCGTGGGCCCTCTCCATCTGCTCCTCGAACAAACCCCTCATGATGAGAAGTTGATCATGTCCTCAATTGGCTCCAACCTCTGGAAAGAAGACACCCACTGCCTCCAATGGCTCGATTCTCAAGAACCAGGCTCCGTCTTCTACGTCAACTACGGCAGCATCACTACCATGACCGCCGACCATCTGGCCGAGTTCGCGTGGGGACTCGCCGGAAGTAAGTGCCGGTTCTTGTGGGTGGTCAGACCCGACCTCGTCGAGGGCGGAGGGGTGATTTTCTCGAAGGAGTTTAAGGAAGAGACGGAGGGGAGAGGGATCATAGCGAGCTGGTGCTCGCAGGAGCAGGTGCTGAACCACCCTGCCGTTGGAGGGTTTTTGACTCATTGCGGATGGAACTCGACGATGGAGAGCGTGTGCGCCGGGAAGCCGGTGGTGTGCTGGCCGTTTTTCGCCGAGCAACAGACGAATTGCCGGTATGCGTGTGTGGAGTGGGGGGTTGGGGTGGAGGTGGAGCCGGATGTTAAGAGGGAGGAGGTGAGGAGGATGGTGGTGGAGGTGATGGAGGGATCGTCGGAGAAAGGGAAGGAGATGAAGGAGAAGGCTTTGGAGTGGAAGAGGAAGGCGGAGGCGGCGACTAGACCTGGTGGCTCTTCTCATCGGAATCTAGAAAAGGTCCTTGACCTCTTGCTCAAGAACTCCAAGCCTACTCTTTAATTGACGGTTTAATTATTCTTAATGAAATCTTAGACATAAGGTTATATATTTGCAATACCATTATGTATTACTGTATATCATGGTTGTGTTTGAATCCAATAAGAAGTCATACTATATTTTTATCAATCATAAACCCCAATTATATTTTGCCCAGCAATCTTGTCAGTTGTAACTATAACAGTAACAAGGTAAAATTAATCTTTCGATCCTAACTTTTGACCCAATTATAATTTAGTCATTGAACTTTGACTCAATGTAACTTAATTTCTATAGTTTTGACTTAATTGTAATGCAATCCTTAAACTTTTTTTTTTTGACCGAATCCCTGAACTTTAACTTATATAATTTAATCCTATAATTTTAACCATTTTATAATTTAGTTCATATATTTTAGAAAATAAATCATATATACAATAAAAGGTTAGGAACTAAATTATAAAATGGCTAAAACTATATAAACTAAGTTACAGTGAGTCAAAATTCAATGATTAAATAATGTAACATCCTAATTATTATCTAGAAGATTTTATTATCTTTGAAAAATAATTAATTATTTAAAAGATTCATTTATTAATTAGAAGCAATGATTATGTTAAATATAATTTGTTAGATAATCATCTAAATCAAAAGAATCTGTCTAAATGAGATATGTGAATTAAAGAAATTATAATATATATATATAAAGGGAAAAAAAAGAGAAAGAAAAGAGAAGAAAAGAAAAAGATATATATAATATAATATATATATATATATATATATATAAAAGGGCACGTGGCCCTTCTTAATGATGATGATAATAATAATAATAAAATATAGGCGGAAAACGAGTCACAGCGCGTCACATCAACATATACATTATCTCTCCTTGTACAGTAGCTATTAGGTTTCAAAAGCGTTTTCTCCCTTCCGACGGCGTCATCTGCAGCTTAAGGTTTCAGTGTGGGATCAAATATGTAATCAAAACTATGTCTTTTCACTAAATGTTCTTCATAAAAATTCTTCTAAATAATTTTCTCTTTCTAATGGTAGTAATATGTTGCTGATTAGATGAAATCTTAGGACCTAGATATTGGACAAAGATTGAATTTTAGGCATAACTGTCTAATGAAAGATAGATAGAGACTAATTGTTACTTTTCTCTAATCTGGATTTGTGATTTGGGTGTCTTAGTAATTTAAAATAAATATTTGATCAGAGCAGGTTATAATTTCTTATATATATTGTTTGCATATATTAAATTTAAGTTGAATAATTTACTGGTGCTATTGAAAATGTTCTTGAAGTTTTAACAAGCTTAGAATGTCGAATAAATTAAGGATATAATTTAGCAACTTTATGTTTGAAATACTAAACTTTAAATTAGAGTTTTTTGTACAATTGAAGTTAACTTGTGTTCTAATTGAATTGTAAGCTACGGGAAATAATTAAATTAAGGTTAAAATAAATAATTGATAACATATGGAGGAGTATGAATTTTAAATAATTATTTCAAGACTTTAAATGAATATAATCAGATTAAATATTTAATTTATGTGTTAAATTTGCATCTATATCATTGTGTAGATTGATTTGAGTGTGGTTGGTGCTTTTGTGGCTTGAGCTCACGAGTATCTTGGAGTTAAGGTAACTATAGTTAATTTATTTTATATGCTTGCATGGATTGTAAGGTATTTTCGATACCTTAATTATTTATTGTGAATATTATCTCTATATTTACATATTCAGTCTCAGTGAAGTGGGAAGTATTTTGAAATTACATATTTTACTTAAAGATATATATATATATATACGATGAATTGTTTATAACTTATCCTTAGTTGGAATGAATTGTGAATTAATGTATCTGTGGGAGATTGGAATATTAGGTGGTATTGAAGTAGTTGAGTTGATCTTGTGATGATTGGGCTTATGTTGTATCCACGGTTGCCTCCACTACTGATCATAGTGGTTAGCTTTATTGTGACTCAGACCTAGGTGGGGAGTCAGCCTAGACCCAGGTGGGAGGCCAACCTAGATCTAGGTGGGAGGCTAGACACCCTTTGATTCTAGACCCAGGAGGGAGAACGAAGGGGGACCGGTTGGATTAATGTTGATGCTGGACCTTGGCCGGGTTGCTCAGTGCATTAAGCCGGATCCACATCATAGAGTAATATGCAGGAGTTGGATAGAGGGATCATTTGTGTAATATGATTGTATTGGATGGGAAACATTAATTCTGTTTGAGTATTACATATTAGTACTGCTTCACTGACATATAATCCCGTATTGTATATTCTATGAATTGATTATTGGTTACTGGAACTTTATGTCTCACCCTGTCATTGTTTACCATTTTCAGGAGAGGAATTTAGTGGTTCGAGGCGTGAAGGGAAGGAGCCGACAGTGTGATAGTAGCTATCACTGTAGGCTTATCAGTCATATTAAATTTTTGAGAAAAGTATATTGCCAGACTTATAGGACTTACATGCTTTATTTTCATTTTTATGATTCTACAATGAAACTAGACCTATCGTTAATAATTGTCTTTTGGTATGTCTGAGACATGGTGCATTTGTGTGATTGATATATGGGAACATATATTTCTGATGAAAGTTTGATAAATGTTCTGATTTTTTTGTCAGTGACTTGTGAGCAAGTTTTGTGCTCTGAGACACATTGATATTGTGTTAGGTTTGTGGGCTGGGTGTCTCACCCACAGCGCTTGTGCTCTGGACCTTGAGGAATTTATAGTCATTAGTATAATTATTATGTGGTTAATTTACCTAGGGGGATTACAAATAACAATTGAATCAAAACTACAAGGATTAAGCTCTATCGAGTTAAAGTTCAAGGACTAAGTTACAACCGGATCAAAAGTTGAAGACCAAACAACTAATTTTCCCTAATAACAATAATATGCAAAAAAAACCTTTTTATTTTAATTAGAAGGTGCGCACTAACGGTTGAGATCAAATTCACAACTTCTCATCTAAGAGTCTTCATGTTATAAAGCTATAAAGTTGATAATTCTCCAATTTTTAATATATTTGAAGAGTTATCAATATAATTTTAAAATATTGTGAATTTAAAATAATAAATCTATCAAATAGTGTTATATCTTAGGGATTCATTAAATCATAACTGATAATAAGAATAATTTAATGTTTTTAGGAATTTTTATTTTTTTTATTCTATTTCCTTTTATTTTATTATTTTGTTATTTTCAAGAAGCAATGAAAAGAGAAGATCTTAACAAATCAAGAAGAAAAAAAAGAAATATTAAAAGAAAACAAAGAATCAGCGGTGGCGGTTTGGCAACAATGGAAATATATTTATACGTGTGTGTGTGTGTGTGTGGAATGCACGCATGAGGAGATGGAGAACGCACACATACACATCCTGACCCATTACCCCATTCATCGAGAGAGCCATATCCACGCACCGATTCATCCACCCATCCACGAACGCCAAGCGAACACACATCCAGCGAGCAAACGGAGAGCTAAGATTCATAAAAGTTGAAGAAGGGAACAGGAGAGAAGGCGTATGCAATCAAGAGTTCATCATCATCAGATTCGTCTTTTCTTTATTTTCTTCCCTTTTTTTAATGCTTTTCTTGAATCTTGTTATTATTATTATTATTATGGATTTGACTAAAGCCATGTGTGGTTAATTCTTTTTTGAATCTAGAGTAGCTATGAACAAATTTAAGGATTTGAGCATGTTTGAACCAATTTTTATGTTTAATTTTAATTATGTTTATTCAGTTTAAATTTATTGTCTGCTTAATGCCTGATTAACATTAAGTATGAATGTGGGGAATTTAGGTTAATCTTAGAAGAGGGATCTATATTGAACCTTTAAACTGAATAATGTCATATTAGAAATTATTCTAATTTACCTTTAGGATAGGAATATACCTACGGGACTCACATAATCAAATTAGAGTAAAATAATTCTAGTTAATGCCTCTTGAATAATTATATAAAGAATAATATTTTTATTTGAGAAAGGGTTGTAGATGATCGGGAGATACTACAGTTATTTAGACTCTAGATTAACGAATTAAAATTTAAATATATTTATTTAGGTAAAAAACATGCTCTAAAACTTAAATAATGAATTAGTCACTCTAGGTTGTTTGTGTCAATTAATAGTTTCTAGCTTTTAGAATTAATATTTTAATTCAATTGAATTTATATTTTCATTATTGTATTTTGATTCACTCAACTTAAACAAAAATTAGATTTCTAGTGCCTATTTACCTATAAAATTGAGTCTATGTGGGATCAACCTTATTTTGCCATATATTATTTTCACAACCTGTGCACTTACGGTGCATAATTAATTTCGGTAGCATCAAGTTTTTGGCGCCATTGCCGGGGACTTAAGGCAATTGGTTATTAGAATTAGAAATTCCTTTTTAGGAGTTTTAGTTTGAGCATTTTTTTAATTTTATTTTATTATTTATTTTGAATTTTTATTTATTAGGCTTGGTTATTGGAGATTTTTTTTGGTGATTGATCATCACAGCAGATAGATGAATGTGTTTCTATTTGTAATGTCTCTCTGTGTGTGTGTGGTTTAGGGTTCGCACTGTAAAGATGAAAGTGCTCTTAATTACCCAGCTACTTCTTTTTGAACTTGATGACTGATTGCAGATGACTTGTATGATTTCACAAGAATATGAACTACTTCTTCTATTATTACTCCTGATAATCCTTGCTCAAGGTCCTCCTAGGAAAGAAAATGAGCAAGTTTATGAATGACTGAATCGCCATTATCCCCACTTACATTCTACTTCTCTTTCTGTCTTTGTAAGACATTGCCTTAGAACAAACAGAGTTTCCAAGGACCTCCTGAGTTGTGATGCCAAAAAAATGAAAGAAAAGTAAAAGGAAAAAAAAAGAATATTACAAATTGTATTTACCTTCTTAAAATCATTGTCGAAGGTCTGTACAAAAGGATCAGAGGGGTTCTTGAGAGTAGTGCAAGGAAAACCATTTGATGCAAAAAACTGCAGACAAACGAAGAAATTAGACAAAATGATTTTGGAATTCAACATCAAAATCAAATGAACATATGAACACTTCCAAAAACTGCAACAAAAAATAACAAGCTTTATTCAACTAAATGGGATTGGCTATATGGATCACACAACACCAGTGTGCAATATTAATAACTAAATCTGTAGCTAAATTGTTGATTAAGAGGTCCCACTCAATAACTTTATTGAATGTTCTCTTTGGTTTTTCTATACCCCTTTTGTTTCTTACTGTTTGATTTATACCCTCCTCACCAGCACATCTAATGGCCTTCTTTTTATGTGTCCAAATTATCTCAGAAAATTTTCTACCATTCTCTCTACAATAGATACCACTCAAACTCTTTCTGATATATGTTCTTCTCTATCCTTCAAAAAAAATGAAAACTTACCACAAATAAAACAAAAAAGGAAAAGGAGACAAGAGAAAATTCAACCTCATTTGCAGCAGAAGCTGGGCCAAAGTAGATAGCTTGACAAAAAGAGAGAAGACAAGGTTTATGAAAAAGCTCAAAAACCTCATTGATAATATGATGTATTGCTGCAATAATAGTCCTCTAAACACCATCCTTTTGATTTAAGCTTGCAATTCTTCTCATAACATAATAAGAAGCTGCACTATCAAGCCCACTGGTAGGGGTGGAAACAGGTCAGGCCTCACACAAAAAAGCTAGGCCTATTTTGCATCAGTCTAGCCTAAGCCTGGCTTGTAGCCTATTATAGGCTTATTTTACAACCTGAGCCTAGCTTGCATAAAAGCCTGGCCTAGCTGAAGCCTATTTTACAAGCCTATTTAAAAAAAAATTAAAAACTTTAATATGCTCCAGGATTATGAAAACAGAGAATACTCCATAGTGCAAGCTTTAGTATGCTCCAGTAAGCTTTAGTATGCTCCAAAATCGATTGTTTGAAAAACTTATTGACATCAACAATTTTTCATTCTACCAAAGGAGCACACTTTAATACTTTTAACTCCTTTTTGGTCTAACAAGAACACAGGATCCAACTCTTGGCAACGTCTTACAAACACATTTGATGAATGTTAGTTACTATTAAGCAATCCCATATTTCTTGTTCATAAAGAATAGGGAGGCCTTATTTGAAATGGGGGCAATAAAAACTTGCATGGTGTGTGATTGAATTATGAGAACTCGACCAATCTCTGACGAAAGATCAAGAGAAAGAATCGACGGCGTCATGTCTGAGTTTTCGGAATCCTCAACTCAGGTGAAAAAAAGGGGGGGCCACCTTCCAGACGCGACTTGACTAGTTTTGAATTCCAATTGGCATCCTCATCCTCAGCCTCCTCCTGCGCAAAACAAGCACAACATCATATTCATTGCAGATTAGGAGTTGCTGAGGTCCAACCATTTTGGTTGTTTCCTGATGAAACAAGATCTTGCTCCCAGGATTCCTGCAACACCATGGAAACTGTTCACACACCAAAGACTGGAACCAAAATAAACCTTGCTTTATATTGGGCTTGATCACCTACAGTTGGGAAGGATGAACTATAAGCTTCATCTTGTTGGTTATTTTGTTGATGATTGTCCTGATCTAAACACAAGGGAAAAGTAACACCCTCCACCAGCCTCCAATGCCTGAGTCCACCACTCGACCTGTCGGTCACACCGAGTATAGTTGGTGCAGGTCCATCCTCGCTGGCACCGGGATTACCATTTTCACTTCTCAATCTCCTCCTGATGTCTCACTTCATATCTGCGAAAGGCAATGGAGACACTGCTAGTGAAGCTTAAAGGCGACGAGGAATGGCGAAGAGCAACGACGACTTGGGTGAAGCTTAAAGGCACAGGCGATGTGAGTGAAGGTGAAAGGGGATGAATCTGTAGCCGCAGACCCTGGAGGTGATTCAACGAATGAAGAGATGAAAAACCTAGGTGAAGTAGTATTAAAGATTGTAAATGAATGAGATTCTAATTATAAAAAATACATATTATGTAACAAAGTGGTGTGTGGATGATATGGTGAGGATCATTAATGATAATAAAGGTCCCAGGTTACACTGCTCAAACGCTCCCTCATATTTTTAATAGCATAAAAAGACAAAAAAGAAAATAGGCCCAAGCCACCTGACAGGCCAAAAAGGCCTTTTAGGAGGCCTAGGCCTGACCTATTTAAGGAAACATGCTTTTTAGGTGGCTTGGGCCTATGCCTGGACCTGTAAAAAGCCTGACCTGTATAGGATTTTACAAGCTAGGCCAAAAGCCCCTAACAGGTTGCCTGGCCTGTTTCCACCCCTAACCACTGGTTGGCTCATCAAGGAGCAAAAGGCTTGGCCTTGTGAGAATCTCAATGCAGATACTAACTCTCCTATTTTGGCCCCCACTGATTCCTTTAGAACCTCCACCACAACCTCCAATCCTTGTGTTAATGGCATCTTGTAAGCCCATTTCTCTGATTGTGAAGTTTGCTCTCTCCTTCTTCTCCGACTTTGTCATCGAATGGGGAAGTTGCAGCTGAGCTGAGTAGTAAGATTGTCAATATCACATCATCTTGTGTCAGATATGCCTGATTATTATTATTATTATTATTATTATTATTGGGTCTTTAATTTTGTTATAAGAAGTTCATCCATGAAGTATTTGTTATTGCTTATAAATGAAGCAAGATCTTTATTATCATACTAATGTTCCATAAGCTAGTGCTTGTTTGTGACCATTGATAAGGATCTCTCCTGTTTGCTTTACCTTTGTATGCAACCTACCTACAATATGATATTCTATGATATAATAATCTGCCTCCATTGGATTCTTTTGCTAGCAATTCACACAATTTTGAAAACAAAATCTATCCAGTTCATTTTCTTTTTAGAGAGAGGAAACATATATAGAATAGAACATAAGGCTAGCTTCCTTACCTAAGGAGATGGAAGATGATCAAAGATACAGATATTGTCTTCAAGACTATGAGAAAGCTTAGCTAACTGATCAATAGTCAACATAGTTTCTCTAGAATTATGGTTAACTACCACCTTCATGTCCCCACAAATAAGTAATCCAGTTTTGTCTACAATATCTCTAAAAGCATGAGTAGCATTGCAGCCCCTAATTAATAAGTTACAAGCTTCTATGCAATCAGAAGGTAGAAATATTTTCACAAATAATACTCACTCCGTATGATCTATTTATCTAATTTGATTATATTAAAGATGCTAGGTTAGTTAGTTAATATGACATGTTTTTTTAAAACATCCTAATTATCTTAATTAATTCACACATTCTCTTTTTTACTTGATTATTGTTGAAAGAGTATTAATATGGATAATTTGAAAAAAAATTGATAAAATAATAAATAGGTTTTACATTTAGAATTAAGATCAACTTGTTAATTAGTTTTTATATTAAGGAAGGAGGATTAATAAATTTATATGAAACCACATTTTTATAAGTCATAAATAAATTGGGTGAATAAGGATTCTCTTTTCTCCAAAAAAAAAAAAACAGATGAGGATCTTCAAGTTGAAACCTTGAGCTTCATGTGATGTTGGTTGTGGCTAGCTCCAAATAAAATGTGTCTTACTACTAATATATTTAAAACTATTTGTTCACGTTCCATGTCAGCTTGCTATTTATGAATTTTAATTTTGAATTTATATTGATGTATATTGCTAACCACTAAGAAAATACATGAATCATTAATGATTTATTATTTGTTCTAATCCAGAGTCATAATACTTATGCAAATTAAATTTTAATTTGAAAGCGACAAATCGCCCCAGTGGTGCGACTCGCTCTCTGCTAGGGTTAGTTTGAAGCGATGAATCTTTTGGCTCATTGATCCCTTCTTCATCCTTGGAGGATCTATTCTCCACCTCTTATGGTTTGCAGCTCTACGGTGTGGCTCTCAGAGGGCTTACCTTCAAAGGGGTTAACTAACGAGGGTAGGCAAAGTGGTGGAGGGGATAGTCGCATAGATGTTTGTGACCTTCGACCTGGTGCGACTACCGCTAATAGTGACCTCCAATAGGTGCCTCCAGGGTCATGGGAAGCGATGTTTGAAAAATTTGGCCAAGGTCGACTCACGGCCCATCTCAACTCTATCGCTGATGGAAAGGCGGAGTCTCATGGTCTCTCATCCTTGTCCCTGCAGTTATCTCCCAATCTCGAGCACCAGCTCAGCAACAAGGCTACGAGGAACTGTAGAATCATTGGCTTGGGTCAAAACGGTGTTGCTTTGCGGTCCAACAACTACGTTGAAATTACTCTGCCAGACATCGTCACCACCTCTGCCTCAGCTCCCCTGTCTGTATGCTTGGTGAAATTTGCAACTGATGATGATGCTGTGGACTTAGGAGGTGGTGATGGAAATGGAGCTGTTGAGTCTCAAGGTTCAAATGCTTCTTATCAACTATCGCTATGGAAATCTGATGGAAGCCTAGAGATTCAAGCTGCTAGTAGATTAGTTCACGAGGTAGTTGAGCATAGGGGCTCGAAGAAGAGGATCCTAAACGCCAGGGATCCTGAGGTAAGTAGCTCTCCCAATACTCAAAAAGTCTTTCATAGAATTGATTTGGGTTTGAGCATTGAGATGAGTATTGTGGCTGGATTTGTTGCTGGATACACAATATTATGCAATGATAATTATCTTAAGGTTCTAAATCCAGATGTAGAAAGTTTCATCTACCATTATAGTGAGACTAGGTGTATTTATTGTCTAATCAGAGCATATTTTAATTGAAGAACTTTTACCCTTGCTGTCACTGTCCTGGTTGATTTGGTGTGGAATATTTCTGGGCGGAAAAGAGAAGGATTGAAAGTTCATTGTGCTAAAATTATGGTTGCTAACTCTTTCTCTAAGAATGGTTTTGGATGGTTTGAGGTTTTCTCTTTTAGGCTAATGGCTAGTATTTTAGTGCTTCGTAATTCTGAGGCTAGGATTCTTGATGGTCAAGTTAGTATTATTATCTTGAGTCCATTCAATGGGTTTTTACACGTTGTTCATCAATTACTTGACATATGCCTGTTCAGTGTGAATGGTCACATTGTTCTTATTTCGGCTAAACATGTGCATTTTCAATATGTATGGAAACACTGTTCTTCTCTGGGCTGGAGTGGTGATTCTATCTTTGATTATCTGGATGATTGTGACCTTCTAACCACTATTATTATTGTCCTCCTTGAGCTTCTTCTCTCAAGGAATTTGATCAGGAACCATGTCTATTTATGGATTCCCACAAAAGCATATTTGCCAGCCGTATGGTTCGTCAAAGCTTCATTGGACGACTCTTACCTTTTCAATCAAGTACCTCGAGCTCCGTCACACAGAAAGACCTTTGTGATTGTTGATGTTTGGAACTATTCCTGCTGCATTATTGAACTGTTAATCACTTGTATCTACCTTTGTCTATTATTGCTTGAGTCTAGCTTGTTTTCTTTAGGTTGGTTATGTGGTTTGGCACTTTTAAGATTTTGTATTTTCGGTTGATCTCAATTTAATGGTTTCTTGGTTGGTAAAAAAAAAATACTTATGCAAATTAATTATAAAAATGTTCTAATATTAGTTAAAAATTGTCATAGACAAGACACTAAAAAATCTGCAATAACTTACACACATACGCACACACTAATCTTATTTAAAATACGGTTCTTATTTACTACTAAAATAAAATAACATTGTGTGTGTAGGCGCGTGGTACTAAACATCAGTTCATTATTAAATAAATGTATTTTTAGAAAGCAATTTATATTTATAACTTTTTATTTTTCCAACTAATTTTAAGTAAATTATTTAGTATTGATAAATTAATTACTAAGGCCCTTTCACTGTCAAACGGAAAATGTGTGATGGACCGAAGTCCATTTGCTCCATCAGCAACAGAAGAAGCTCCAAATTTGAAGGGAAAAAAAATGAGTTATAAATTTTTCTCAAAATTAATTTTCTAGATATGACGTCAACTCGATCGATTTACAATTACACCTAACCATGTAAAATTTACAACTTATAATTTCACATCACATTTAAAAAAATTGATTTTAAAATAAATTATGACAACCTCTCTTATCTATAACATAAATATTCCATAAAGTTTACAATTGAGTTTGTTTTGACTATTAAAAATTTAAAATTTTGACAGTTAAATGTCATTTTCTAAATTTTAAAGGCTTGCATATATGTTTTTTTTTTAATTTTTCAAACAGAGTAGCTAGTTGTCATTTTTCCCGAATTAAACATATTTTGATAAACGAGGAAAGAGAGTTTTCCATTGTTTTTCCTAAAAATATGGCTAATAAAATTGGAAAAATGTATTAAAGCCGCCTAAAATATAAAAATTCAAAATAGGTTGCCAAATTCAGCAAATCCCTAAGTGGTCCATAAAACTAACTTTAGACATAAAAATGTGATTTTTTTTTTAAGAAAAAACACCCCACTGAGAGTCGATGCTTTAAGTTAACTAATTATGATGTGAGTAGCAAGCGCTCTTGTCACTATTCTTAGACCTTGTGTGTGTAGCAGATTTAATTTGAAGTGGTTTACTCTTTAGTTTTCCCCCAATACGTTAGGAGAGATTAATAGTGCATGTGATTCGAGTATAAATATATGCAAGTTTTTAAAATAAAAGAAATATTTTTATAGTTTAAATTAAATAGATAGGTAATTAGTGTATTTTACTCTAAAAAGGAAAAGGGACGACTTCTTTACATTTAGAGAGATCCATATTATTTCTCATCATCACTTTTAATTCTAGAATCTAACACTAAATTATAATTTACCAATTAAGTTGGTCATTATTAAGAGGCACTCTCATCACCTAAACAAATGGTTGAGATTTAAACCTAAAATCTTATATATGTAACAGAACTTAGAGGGGTGTCATAAAATACCTCAAAAGCTACTTTTACGCTTTGCAATAACAAAACTTATTCCGCAAGCTCTTTTTGACTTGTACAATGTAAAATCACTTAAAGTAAGTTAATTTAAATACTCACTAATAAAAAAATATTTTTATGTAAATTTAGATAAAAATCCTTTCACATATTTATTTACAACTCTATAAAATTATTTAAAATAAACTAATATAGATACTCACGTTTAGGAAGGATCTACCCTTCTCTTCATAAAGTACATGTGATCTGAGTTCAAGTATAGGCTATATTTTCAGTCCCCTAACGCAATAGTAGGGGTGAGACAGACCTTTTACAGGCCCAGGCAGCCTGGAAAGCCTGCTTCCCTAAATTGGTTAGGTTCACCTCTCAGGCTGCCTGGGCCTTTCTTTCGTTCTTTCTATACACACAATTAAAAATGGGAGAAGGCTTGGAGAGTGGACATAGGAGAATTGAACCTGGACCTACGTGATGATTGATGATGATTTTACCAAAGGACTAATACATCTCTTTCCTATGTATTATTCAATTTCTATAATTATGAACTCATTTTGGATTACATACTCTAGGGTTATAGGTACTTCATCCACTTCCATTTGCTTCAATTCAATCTTGCTTCTTCCAGCCTCCAGAGTTGCAGGCGGCAAAACACAATACCTTTCAGCTTCACTCTCGTCGTCATCTTCGCTCTCATAGCCGTCGCCCTCACCCGACCACAGTCCCTTTGCTTCTTCCCTCGCATTCTTCCTTCCTATCCATTTGCCATATCTTTCGGAATATTCAAAACCAAGCACCCAATGAAAGGCAAAGAGCTTTGCAAAATCTAGCAACAGCTAGTGGCACAGGCAGGCTTACTCATTCCACAAGTGCTTCACCTTTAAGGTGTACAAGAAGGAAGTAGCTTCAAGCACGTAGGGTTTTCTCAAATTTTCTGTTTTCTCGTTCCACAAGCTTCAAGTGCCATTTGTTTGTTAATTGATTCTTCACCAGTTTCCTACTCTATTCGATATCTCTTTGCCCTTTGCTTCACAATCAATTCTTGTTCTATCAAATTTCCTGCTTCCTTTTAAGTTGTAAAGTTTACTGGGTTGCTTTCACTTTTTTGAACTTTCTCATCCCCATTTTTTAGCTTAAAATCCATGTTTCTGAGTCATCTCTGTACCTGCTCATGACCTTATTGATCGTTGCATCATCATCTAATATAGGAATAAATGGATTTAATGAATAAAATAGGAAATGGGATGAGAGGGTGTTTTGGGAGTGATCTTTGGGCCATGCTTTGATGAATGGTGGATCCGAGTGAAAACTACACACTCTTAAATTTTACACTAAAAAGTTAAACTTGTTCACTCCAAAAACAAATTTAACTGTAGCAAATTAGTAAAAAATGTTAAAATGTAGTATATAAGTATTTAACTTTTCTGTGTACAGTATTTCTGTTTAAACCCCCCCCCCACGAAGGAGGAGCACAAGATGAAGGGTGGACTCCTTTTGAATGTTGTGATTAGCAAGGGTCCTTCCATCTTCAAGCTGCTTCCCTGCAAGGATTAGCCTCTACTGATCAAGGGGGATCCCCTCCTTGTCCTGAATCTTGGCCTTGACATTGTCAATTGTGCCCGAACTCTCCACCTCCAAAGTGATGGTCTTGCCAGTCAAGGTCTTCACAAAAATCTGCATGTCTCCTCTGAGACGTGGGACAAGGTGAAGGGTTGATTCCTTCTAAATGTTGTAGTCTGCAAGTGTATGTCTGTCCTCAAGCTGCTTTCCAGCAAAGATCAGGCTTTGCTGATCTGGGGGGGTACCCTCCTTGTCTTAGATCTTAGCTAGCCTTTACGTTGTTGATGGTGTCCGAGCTCTCAACCTCAAGAGTAATGGTCTTCCCTGTAAGGTCTTGACAAAGATCTGCATGCCACAACGAAGACGCAATACAAGGTGGAGGGTGGACTCCTTCTGGATGTTGTGGTCGGCAAGGGCACGACCACCCTCAAGCTGCTTCCCAGCGAAGATCAGCCTTTTCTGGTCTGGAAGGATACCTTCCTCGTCTTGGATCTTGGCCTTGACATTGTCGATGGTGTCCGAGCTCTCAACCTCCAAGGTGATGGTCTTGCCAGTGAGAGCCTTACTGTAGAATCGATCCATCATATTGCAGAATCGAAGTCATTCTCTTGCACTTATGCTGAGATGGTAAATATGAAATTAATTTACGTTACTTGTTTGTTAGTTGTTATCTAAATTTTTCCTTCTGTTTATTTAGGATAAGGTAGTAAGGAGGGAGGGTCGGAGGGCTACATACTGGGATATATATGTGGCCACCCATAGGCACAATGATAGGACTCATATCCGAGGAAACTAAACAAATTATTGTAAGTTTAACGTGTTTGTTAATATTTTATTGTATTTTGCATAAGTATTTAATATCATTTTTCTATTTTAGGATCATATTCAGTAAACTGACGTTGAGCTTAGGGAGTCCTAGGGGTCAGCTTTGGACTAGCATACATACTAAGGTTAATCGGTGGATATCTCTTTCCGGATAGATCAGAACATAGGGTATATTTAATGTACCTACCACTTCTATGTAACCTTCAAGAAGCTGGAAAATATAGTTGGGGATCAATAGTTTTAGCTCACCTGTACAGAGAATTATGTAATGCTACCAACCCAACTGATGAAGGCATATGCGGATGCTTATCTTTGTTACACATGTGGGCATGGGATCGCTTCCCTATTTTAGCACCACCATGACCTGCATATCCAAATCCTAATCTAGATATGTACCCGCTTTTACCTTCGTTGAGTTTTAGGTATGACAAATTCACCAATAAATATGTGCTATTTCACTTTATATTAATATTGTATAAATACTAACTTTACGATTGTTTAGCTAATTATAGGTGGAAAACGGGGGGACAAAATCATCATCCATCTATCACATATTTACGCCAATACAAGAGTTCTCTGAATAGAATGACTAATTATGAGGTAATTTGACGGCCATATGAATCTTCTGAAGTGCGCCAACTCATTCCAAAGTATTGCCTTGCAACCCCTGAAATTTGGCTTGCTTCTGTGCCTCTTTTATGTTTCCACATTATTGAATGGCATCACCCCGACCGCGTGTTGAAACAATTTGGATACGAACAGCCAATTCCTACCACACCTGTTTCATTGAACAATTATCATATGATTCAGTTACGTGGCAAGATAAGTACAAATTGGAATGATGAGTACAAAGAGTTCATTGACGCATGGGCAAAATGGTCGGATGCCATTGTTCATACTCCTTCGATAAATGCTAAATATGATAGAATATCGGAATACATGCAATGGTATTGGAAACATAAAAGACGATGGATCCAATGAATTATCGATGCTATTGGTTTTGCGATACAAGTTTTCTCCCTTTTCACCCTATAACATCATTTTATGTTATACAAATTGTGACAACAATTGCTATATATATTACGGGCTGACATAGCAGAGCAATTGTATAGACTATTGATTAATTCTCAAACAGATTACTCTAGCTCTATTGAATTTTGATACAGGGTTGCTCGAGACCAACGCAACATATTAGTCACGATGCGAGAGCAACGGTTTAACTTGAACCCCCAAGCTACTCCGCCGATTGTTGAATTGCCTCGACCACAAATTCCTCATAATCGACCGAGCAAGCGTCGTGGTGGCTACTTGTCTACTCAGCCATCAATTGAAAATGAAAATGTTGTAAGACAGGAGTCCCAAAATTTAAGTCTGCTGCATTACACGTCTCCACCAGCAACTCCACCTTTTCCTCTCTAACTCCATCTCGTTTTGTTCCTCACACCATGTCATCCTCTTTGGCATCATTCCATCCAGGCTCACCATCTCTTTCTAATTTCCCGTGATTCACTTTGTTGCTTCATAATCCGGATGTCTATTCTTCTCAATACCATGGTTCCACTTATGAGCATTGTAGACCTTCAAATGAACAATTTACTCTTCCTAGGCAATCCGTTTCCTTGGATGATTCTCCCTGGTTTGATTTGAATGCAACCTCACAACCTAGCGAGACAGTTCAACCTAAAAAAGAGGTTAATGTGCAGCAACAATCACAATGTATGAGAAGGGGAATAAGATGTGAAACCGGAAATCATTATTTGTCAGGTTAATGAATATATCTTCTTACGATTGATTTTTTCAAGCAGAAAATCAAAAAAATCAAACCATTATCTTTTATAACTTTTTTAATCTCTTATTCTTTAAATATTTATTTTCTTTATATTATTTCTTTTAATTATTGAACATTATTATTCATTTTTTATTTAATTATTTCATCTTCAACTATCAGGTAGAGAGGATAGAAGAAGAGGACATTAAAGCTAATGTAAGTATTCGTGAGGTTATTGAATTTCATCATTTCGTCAGAGTGTCCTTAACCATAATAAATAAAAAATGATTCTTACGCTTGACTTTTGATATAATCAACATACTCTTTTATTAATTTTTTGAAATTCATGATTATTATTATATATTTTATTAAAAATTAATGTATATTATATTAGTATTAATAATTAACATATTTTATTATCAATTTTCTAATAAATGAATTTTCAATTTCATTTTTTTAATTTCTTATTAATGTTTTTTTATTGGGAAATGGGGGGGGGAACTCTTTCAGGAGCTAAACGAGTTCGACCTTTGACACCAAGCTCGTTCAGCTCCTGAAATAGGTCCCTAGAATTCTACACCTGACATTGAACTCGTTCTTTAAGTAAACGAGTTCAGTACAAATTTGAACTCTTTCACTTAAAGAATGAGTTTAACTGTAGCATTTACCTAAATATTTTTCAAAGTGTAGCATTTGCTTAAAATTTATTTATTTTTTTTTGATACATTTTGCCTAAAATTTATTACTATTCACAGCATTTACCTAAAACAACCCCAATTTTCCCCCCTTAAAAATGCAGCATCACCAACCTAGCAACCCGTTGGGTTGATCGAGTTGATCTCGAGTTACTCCGAGTCACCCATGTATCGGATGATTCTATGATTGGGTCAGTCTGGGTTTGATAACCGTAAATCATATTAAAGTACAAGAATTTGAATCTGTTACTAAACTGAATAAGAGTTAATGGGTTAAAACCGGAGTTAAACCAGGGTCAAACCTTAAGGGGAATTAAAAAAATGAAAAAAAAATAAATCTCATAAAGTAATCACCATCAGCACCAAAATTACAATCATTTAATCTCTAAACTAATAATCATACAACACATCACACG
Source organism: Vachellia collinsii (assembly GCA_006871305.1). Classification (NCBI taxonomy): domain Eukaryota; kingdom Viridiplantae; phylum Streptophyta; class Magnoliopsida; order Fabales; family Fabaceae; genus Vachellia; species Vachellia collinsii. The sequence goes on along the minus strand of QFDD01000012.1, from coordinate 50,560 downwards.
AGTAATCAATAAAGTAACGTTGCATATTTTATCAAATTCTTCCCTCCTTGACTCCTGTGTCCGACTCACCTACGTACCTTATTAGCCAATGAGCTAGTGTCTGGGATTTCATTTGCCACAGTTTGATTTCCTATTTATTTGTTTTGGGTTTTAACAATCTCTTTGTACCTAAAAAACGCGTTGCGATAATCACCAAAGTTTCCTTTGAGCTCCACGCCCCTTTTTTTATATATTTCTTCAATCATTTTTTTTCAGAATAATAAAATTGAAATATTAAGAATTGGGTATTATCAAAGAGAGAAGTTTTTAGTGGATTTGTCAATATGCCATAACTTGTTGACATTTTTGTCATTGCATGCTTTCTTCTTGTTACAGAATTTTTTAGTAATTAAATTACTTATCCTATTTGGTCCACAATTTAAATTATTTGAAGAGTAATTATCGTACATATGTTAATTTTTCCATTATAATTAATGTTTAAATGTGGTTTTCTTTTGTGTTTTCTCTTTCATTCAAAACCTCGTTTATTATAAATAAAGTTAATTTTTTAATTTAAAACAATTTAACGAATTTACTGTTATTTCTTGGTTTCGATGGATAAATTGAAGATGGATTAATTGAAGCTACCTGAGTCCCTCAAAGTGACTACGTGAAAATGAACTTAATTCTCTGATTTTTAATTTGATTTTTTATCATTGTACATTACAAAAAAAAACATTAAATTTTCAATGGAATTAGCTACGGAAAATTGGAAATTCCGTCGGAAAAATGTCCATAACATATTCATTCTGTGAAAAATCAAAATTCCGTCGATAATTCCGTGATAAATTCCGTGGTTAATTTTATGTTTATTTTATAGTGGCATCTTTTCAAATTTATTTATTAATTTCATATGAGAATCATAGCGCGCGCGTGTGTGTATATAATATATATCCGATCCAAGTAATTCCAACACAGATCTATCATCAACATTACGAGTGAATGATTTCTTCAGGCCATCTGAGCAAAATGCTACACAGTACATATAATAAAAATTTTTTGCCAAGATACTGCACTATAGAAATTATTTATCAAAGCACTGTAGTTGGAGTCATTTTATGTAAGAGCAATTTAAATTTAACACGTCGTCAATTGTTCATGAAAATAACGAGTTTAGTTTTAAACCTTTTCCTAAATCATTTTTTAATGAAGAAAGAGGCAGGGGACTATTATTGCCCCTACCCCGGTCCCATACAACCTTTAAATATTAATATGCAATAGTATAATACATGTAAGAAAACAATTAACAATTTCAAAAATTAATAGTTTAAAATAATATAAAATATTTTAATTTATTTAGTACTATCAAATATAAAAGTTAGATAACAAGCTTATTTTGATCTTAATTATAAGATCTCAATTTACCTTATCTTTCAAAATTAAAAGATGCTATAAATAACTGGTTAAGTAATTTTTAATATCTATAAATTAGATATACTAACTCTTTAAAACACGTTACCACTTCTGCTTCTTAGCATAAAAGCTAATCGCTGCATTATAATTATTATTTTTTTGATGAAAACACCTTTACTATGTAATAGAGGATATTAAGAGAAAAATTATAAATTTTGAAAAAGAAAACCGGTTGATGTCCTGTAATTAGAACTAAAACAAACTTCTAGATTAACTTTTATATTTATGGACTGAGCTAGTACTAAATAAATTAATTTATTATAAATTTATAAATTATTTAAAATATTAATTTTAAAACTGTTAATTATTTTTTACGTATATTATACTGTTGTGTATTAATCATTCTTTTGAAACTACTCCGTCGACCTTCTAGTTTGCCTCTGTTTATTTACTTCAATTTTGTAGAGACCTTTTGATTTTATATAATAGAGAAGTTTTCTTTTCTGGCCAGGAAGAGAAGAAGAAGCTACTCCGTCGATAATGGCAACAAAAGTCTTTTTTTTTTTTTTTTTTTTGTGTCAAGCCACAAAAGTCTTTAATATATTAGTTTCCATCATTTGCCTTCTCAGTTCTCAGAAAAACAGTAAAACAATTTTGTCAGATGCTACACTTTCAAAACTATTTAGTCAAATGTTACAGTTAAACTCGTTCTTCAGGTGAACGAATTCAAATTTGTATTGAACTCGTTCACTTGAAGAACGAGTTCAGTGTCAGACACGTATCCCAAGGGCCCTATTTCAAAGAAGTCGTTCAGCAGCTGAACGAGTTTGGCTCCTGAACGAGTTTGTAATACCTAAAAAAAATAAAAAAGAAATTTAAAAAATTGATAATAAAACATATTAATTATTAATAATAATATAATGTACATTATTTATTTTAAAAATAAATAATAATGATGATTAATTTAAAATAATTAATAAAAGAGTATGTTAATTTTATATCAAAAGTCAAGGGGAAGAATCATTTTTTTATTTATTATGATTAAGGACAGTGTGATGAAATAATGAAATTCAATAACCTTACGAACGCTTGAATGAGCTTTAATGTCGTCTTCCTCTGTCCTCTCTACCTGATAGTTGAAGATGAAATGATTAGATAAAAAATGAATAATAATTATCAATAATTAAAACAAATAATATGAAGAAAATAAATATTTAAAGAACGAGAGATGAAAAATCAATCATAAGAAGAGATTCATTAACCTGATAAATAATGACTTCTGGTACCACATCTCGTTCCCCTTCTCATACGTTGTGGTCGTTGCTGCACATTTGCTTCTTCCTCAGGTTGAACTATCTCATTGGGTTGTGAGGTTGCATTCAAATCAAACCAGGGATAATCAACCAAGGACACGGATTGTCTGGGTGGAGTAAATTGTTCAGTTGAAAGCCCACCATGCTCATAAGTGGAACCATGGAACTGAGAAGAAAAGACATCCGAATTTTGAAGCAACAAAATAAATGATGGGAAATTAGAAGGAGATAGCGAGCCTGAATGAAATGATGCAAAAGAGGATGACATGGTGTGAGGAACAAAAGAAGATAGAGTTGGAGAGGAAAAGGTGGAGATTGCTGGTGTAGGTGTGTAATGCGGCTGACTTACATTTTGGTGCTCTTGTCTTACTACATTTTCTTGTTCAACTGATGGTTGAGTAGACAAGTAGCCACCACAACGCTTGCTCGGTCGGTCATGAGGAATTTGTGGGCGAGGCAATTCAACGGTCGGTGGAGCAGCTTGGGGGTTCAAGTTAAACAGCAGTTAGCCATCTTTGGAGTAAAGAATACGATCTCTCCCAGTTTCCAAACGCATTGGCAACGGCTAATTGTTTCGCATGCCATGCCTTGTAATACGACACAGTATAACCAAACATCGACTGCATCCTTTCGATGATTTGAGACACTTTCACATTTGGCTTATCAGTCACCATTGCCACAATACAAGATGATATAACATCAGCATCCAACTTTGGATGGTCTTGAGTTAATGATACACTCAAACACGTATGAGGCCCTGAGTATTTTGTGATACGCCAAAAGTGTCTTCTTTCATTCTTACAAGCCCTTACTCTTCAATTGCAATTGTCTCCATAATTAACACAACGGTATTCTTCGTACTTCTTACACGCGTAATGCACCTTAAATGTGTGATGCACTCTAACAAAGTATAACTTCACTACACGCCTGAGTACGTGAATACTATTGAATGTCTTCCCGATGTACAACTCATCATTCTTATTGAACGTTGTTCCTTGCTCAAGTTCAAAGTCACTAAACTCACGATCCATTGATGACTCATCATTAATTTGAGACAAGAAAGTGGTTGTGAGCTCATTTTGCTCATTCACGCCATCATCATCATCATTCATCCCATCATCATCGTGCCCATCATCATGTAAATGAGAATCGTATTCGTCCTCATCCTCGACCGTAGTGTCTTCTACTATATGAGAACACGGTTGTCCATTGTTGTTCGTGGGAAATTCAAATGGGTTGACATTTTCTGTATGATTGGTAAACAACAATGATCCTTCTTCCACAATATTAACTTGATGCTTGATGGGACATCGTGCTCATTGTTACTGCAAGTTAGTTGCAACTCAAGCTGCCCATCGTCTGTATAATCACCTATCTCAGCATACAACTCAGCACAAGTTAATTGAGTTGAAAATTGACGATTCACTTGCCACATTTGGAGGACATCTGAATCATCTTCTACATTGCACGCTTGGTACTGTGGTGGATTCATACAGGTAGGATACCTGTAAATTAGATTTTTCACAAATTGATTTAGAGGATGATGTAGCTTTTGTCCAACAACTCTCTTTAGTCCATCCAAGGTAATATCGTCATCAACTTTCATTACTTTAACTCTATCGCACTCAAATGTTGCACTGACAGGCCCGTTAATAATTCTTCCGTTTGCAAATATGCATACGAACTCCTTCTTCTACTACCCCATTCTAATTAACAAATTTTACGGCTTACAAATCAAAATTTAAAATATAATTAAATCAAAATTTTATTTTTAAATCTAAATTAACTTACATTAAAACAAAGATACAAAATGTAAAATATAATTAAGCAAATACACTATAAATAAATAAAATTCATAAATTATTTTCCCTTATTGACAAAATTTAAAATTATTAAACAAAAATTTCTTTTACGCACTTAAATGCTTTTCCCTTATTGACAAGATTTAAAATAAGTTACGTAAAACAACTAAGTTTGTGTTTATTATTGACATATTTTATTATTTCATTAAGGTACTTATTTTTCCTTAAATTAATATGTTCTAACTAACAACTTCTAAGTAATAATGAGATGTAAATCCACTAGAAATATCATAGTCCTATAAATCATATATGTCTTTATCTTTCAATCTAACAATTTTTCAACTACGAAAAAATAAAGCATCAAAACAATACAAAATAACGGCAAAATTCATAAAAAACAATTAATTACAATATCATACCTTTTTAAGCTGAACAAATTAGCTTCAAATAATTTTTCACTTTCTTTTACAGCTTCAACGCACAAATAAAATGCTGCTCTCAATTCAGTGAAGAAGGAAAAACTCTCAACGAAGGAAGAAGTAACAAAAGAAGTACAGAAGGAAGAGATGGACTGTGAAATTTTTCACTTCCTCCTTCGTTTATATAGCATCTCACTTCCCTGTTCATTCACATGCGCTCCTCCTATTCACTCTCATGCCTGCGTACTACTCATTTTCCCATTCCTGCCTGCACACTCTCTCACCTGCACGTTACTCTTCATGCAAACTGCCACGCCCTGTCCCATCTCCCACTGCCCGCCCCATCCAACCATCACGCTGGTTGTCGCACGGACAGCCAAAACTCATTCACCATGTGAACGAGTTTAGGCTGGTTTTTCACTCCTCGGGTTCCGTGTCTGACACTGAACTCGTTCTTCAAAAGAACGAGTTCAGTACAAATTTGAAATCGTTCATTTAATGAACGAGTTTAACTGTAGCATTTGGTTAAATGGTTTTGAAAACGTAGTGTCTGACAAAATTAGTTTACTGTTTATCGCATTTAACAAAAAAAACCCAGTTCTCTCACTTTCACTCATCTCTCACTTTCATCCACAACTTGCCATCGTCCTTCCTTGTCCCTTGTCTTTTCATAAAAATCCATACAAGAGTATTGCTTCTTTTTTTTATTGGCTGTTCATATCGATAATAAAAGGAACTATAATTTCATACGTTAGATCTTACTGCGGACTTATTTATTTTTATCAATTCTACATACAGATTCAAATTCTTGCAATAATATATATAACCTTTATGCCTTTGATATGTATAAAGAAACGAAAAAAATATATATTTGCTTGAAGAGCAATTAATGCAAGCTTCACACTACCCCCATCAACAGCTCCTGACATAATCACACTCCCTTGCATGCTGTCACCTCCTCCTACCTCTCTCTCTCTCTCTCTCTCTCTCTCTCTCTCATTATTCACTCCTCCCTTCAATGCACCTCCCTCATTTACCTACTTACTTGCCACCCCTACCATTCACTTGACCTACCTCTGGTTTTTCTCAAAACCCCCTCACAGTCTTACCTCATCCTACACTTTGCTTCCACTCGCTCTTTTTCTTAATCATCTACTACCCTATCTGGACGCACCTCACTTTAATTGGCAGAATCTACCAGTGTTAGTGTTAAGATCCATTCATAACGAGTCGGACGGATCACAGGGTAGCCAACCTCTACTAACAAGTATTCATGACTTCTAATTAAAACATTACTACGCTGGGCCAAGGGCTTGATGGTTGCTTGCACTGGCTGTGTTTTTTTTTCACGTAGACCCTGCTGCTGCTGCTCTGCTACGTCCCCCGCTGCGTCTTAAATCACATCGTCACAAACGGCAAAAGATTCGAGAATCGTCATCGCAGCCGCTAAAAAAGTTTGTTCGGGACGGAATGAAATTAACTGGGTTCCTATTCAATGCAGTGCTACGGCCACAGTAAACCATGGGTTTGAATGAGTAAAACGGGAAATTAGTTACAGTGTTAAGCCTACTAATCTTATTTAAACTGTTTAAATCTAAATTTGGGCGGTTCAGATTTAATTTTTTTTAAAATAATGATTTCTTAAGTAAAAAATTATTCTTTAAAAAAATAGTTGTTGAAAGATTGCTTTTAGTTTTTGTTATGCATCTACTGAAATAATTTTTTAAAAAATATAGATTTTTATAAAATCAAATATGGACCATCCAAATCAAATATGGATGGTCTAAATCAGATTAGTAGGGTGAATTAAACTTTACACTTTGCATTGTAACTGATTCTGTTATACGGATTGAGCGTAGTTAACCTACGAGTGTGTGGCCGCGTTTAATTATGTCCACACCAGACATGTACAGTTTTATGTCGCTCCAATTGATAGCGCACAATGAAAATGAATTAGTTAAAATATAAGGAATAATTGAATATTTGAATTTAATCATGAATATAAGATAGTAATCCATTTTATATGCTCCGTATCCTTATAAAACGAAATCAGTACAATTTTAAAATCGTTCACTTAAAGTATAAGTTTGACTGTAGTATATAGGTAAATTTTTTCTAAATTTGGAATGTACCTAACAATGCTGTTTAAAATAAAAAAGCATTATCTTTTTGATAATATTTGCTCTTTGTACCCAGTAATATTTGAATTTGCTTTTTAATATTTTGTATCAAATTATAATAAAAAATTATAATTGAAATTGATATAAAATATGGAATGCATTAGTTTGAATAATCAAGATTAATCTTATGACCAGAAATTAAAATGACTCCAACTAATGTAATAAAAAAAATGACTCCAACTAGCATGAAAAAAAGTGGATAAAACGTATAAAATGGTTGGTTTAGCTGTTTAGATATGATTGATTATGGGTTTTTCTACGTGTAAGCTATAAACAGTAAAAACAATTATCTAGATGTTACACTAACATTTTTTAAAATAATAATAATATTTTTTTTTATATTGAAGAGGAATTTAAAGATAATAATTTTTTTTTGGAGTATTTGTGGTGTTGGGCGGGGGGGGAGTTGTAGTGGGGAGAAGGGGGTGGGTGACGTTTTGGGTGGTAGGGGGGATTTTCTTTTTAATACCTCCAAAATCGTTGAGAGCACTGTATGTTCCCTAAACTCGTTCACCATGTAAACGAATTTAGTGATATTGTACTGAATTTTTTTTTTCAGGTAAATAAGTTCAGTACAATTTTAATTTTGTTCTCCACATAAATGAATTTGACTGTAATATATAGATAAATTTTTTTAAAAGCATAGTATTTAGGGATATCATTTTACTGTTTACAGACAGAGTGTAAAGATGCTGACACTTGGAGCTACAAGATCCTTGAACCATACGATATTTAATATTGAAATGTTAATAATATAATAGTATAATAATATCAGCGTCGCCTCCACTCCTGTGGTTTAATAGCCAAGGGCTGAGGCAGGAACAAGCTCATATCACACAGCTCATCCCCAAAAAGAGTGAGAGAGATTAACATACACACAACACTCTCTCTCGCTAGAGATAGAGAGAGAGAGAGATCGAGAGAGACAGAGATAGAGTAGAGAGAGAGAGATGGGTTCCATGTCAGAAGAGAAGCCCCATGCTGTGATGGTTCCATTCCCAGCTCAAGGTCATGTCAACCCATTTATGAAACTTGCCAAGCTTCTCCACTCCAGAGGCTTCCATATCACCTTCGTCAACACTGAGTTCAACCACAAGCGCTTGCTCCGGAGCAGAGGGCCCCACGCCGTCGATGGCCTCCCTCACTTCCGCTACGAGACCATCCCCGACGGCCTCCCTCCCTCCGACGCCGACGCCACCCAACACGTTCCTTCGCTCTGCCACTCCACCAGCACCACCTGCTTCGACCCTTTCCTGAAACTTCTACGCCGCCTTCAAAGCTCTGCCTCCGACGGCCATGTCCCTCCGGTCACCTGCGTCGTTTCTGATGGGATCATGACGTTTTCCGTCAAAGCTGCTAATGCTTTGGGGATTTCCAGTGTCTTATTTTGGACTGCAAGTGCTTGTGGCTTTGTAGGCTATGCTCAGTATCGCTACCTGGTTGATCAAGGCCTCGTTCCACTCAAAGGTACTTTTTTTTTTTTTTTTGGCTTTCTCTTTTTACGTAGATCGATCTCATCCATATTTGACGTTGTAGATGTGATACGAGACAAGTTGTTGACATTTCTGATATCTCGCTAGTGGAAAGTTAGCTCTTGTACCTTGGTTACATCATTATTAGCGTGAATTTATTTATTTTTTTAATAAAAAAGTTAAATAATTTTTTATTAAGTATTTGTATCTATTATTTCTCTCTAAATTAATTTGTAGAATTTATAAACTGATATATAATATAATAATATATAAATTAATATTTTAAATAATTGTTTAGTTTTCATAATTTTTTAAAAAATAGTTAATTACCTTTTATATTAAAAATTGGAGATTGGCTCTGTTATATTGAGGATAATCTGTATATCCCTTATATAAAGAGAAAAATTCTTAAATAATTATTTATACCAAAATTACTGATAGTTATTCTAACCGGTGTGTAAATATTTTTCTATCACAACAAAATTTGTGTTTATCAATTTTCATTAGGTTGATTTCTTTCATGACACTTGCTATTCTAATGTTTTAATCATTATAATACGTATATGCATTAGTAAATTCATCTATAAATGTTTATCAATTTTTGTATCGACTCTTTTAGTGCAAATTAGGATATATAAATTTTCATATAAATGTTTATTAATTTACTATTGTTCGTTGTTAAAATTAATATTTATAAATTTTCATATGAACATGTGCTATTTTGCTATTGGTGATTGTAAAATATTTATGTACACTTGTAAATTTATGTATAAAATTGAACTAATAATGGACATAACTAACTTATTTACAAAAAAGTCCACAATTTTACATATCACTTACAAAAATATCTTTCGCTATACGTGAGATATATATATATATATATAAGGCACGTGGTAAAAATGCTTTTTTTATTTCTGGTTCATAATATCTTGCAGTCTTGTACGAAGGAATTTTCAACTTTTTTTGTCCAAGTTTACTTTGTGTGTTACTAATATGTGAGCGAATGTGTGTGAGCAGATGAGAGTTGCGTAACAAATGGGTTCTTGGATACGAGAGTGGATTGGATCCCAGGAATCGATAACCTCAGATTAAGGGACATCCCAAGCTTCATCAGAACGACCGACCCACATGACATCATGCTCAACTTCTTCATCGGAGAAGTCAAAGCTGGTCATGAAGCCACCATGATCATCATCAACACCTTCGATGATTTTGAACAAACCTCTCTGCAATATCTTAACTCTATCTACTCTCCTCCGATCTTTTCCGTCGGACCTCTCCATCTGCTCCTCGAACAAACCCCTCATGATGACAAGTTGATAATGTCCTCAATCGGCTCCAACCTCTGGAAAGAAGACACCCACTGCCTCCAATGGCTCGATTCTCAAGAACCAGGCTCCGTCTTCTACGTCAACTACGGCAGCATCACTACCATGACCGCCGACCATCTGGCCGAGTTCGCGTGGGGACTAGCCGGAAGTAAGTGCCGGTTCTTGTGGGTGGTCAGACCCGACCTCGTCGAGGGCGGAGGGGTGATTTTCTCGAAGGAGTTTAAGGAAGAGACGGAGGGGAGAGGGATCATAGCGAGCTGGTGCTCGCAGGAGCAGGTGCTGAACCACCCTGCCGTTGGAGGGTTTTTGACGCATTGCGGATGGAACTCGACGATGGAGAGCGTGTGCGCCGGGAAGCCGGTGGTGTGCTGGCCGTTTTTCGCCGAGCAACAGACGAATTGCCGGTATGCGTGTGTGGAGTGGGGGATGGGGGTGGAGGTGGCGCCGGATGTAAAGAGGGAGGAGGTGAGGAGGATGGTGGTGGACGTGATGGAGGGGTCGTCGGAGAAAGGGAAGGAGATGAAGGAGAAGGCTTTGGAGTGGAAGAGGAAGGCGGAGGCGGTGACTAGGCCCGGTGGCTCTTCTCATCGGAATCTAGAAAAGGTCCTTGACCTCTTGCTCAAGAACTCCAAGCCTACTCTTTAATTGACGGTTTAATTATTCTTAATGAAATCTTAGACATAAGGTTGTATATTTGCAATACCATTATGTATTATTGTATTTCATGGTTGTGTTTGAATCCAATAAGAAGTTATGTTATCTTTGGCGGAAAAAAAAAACAAGAAGTTATGTTATATTTTTATCAATCATAAACCCCAATTATATTTTACTGAGCAATCTTGTCAGTTGTAACTATAATAATGATATAATAATAAGGGAAAATTAATTCTAACTTTTGACCCAGTTATAATATAGTCACTAAATTTTGATTCGGTATAATTCAGTTTCTGTAGTTTTGACTCGGTTGTAATTCAATCCCTGAACTTTAACTCACTGCAAGTCAATCATATAATTTATTCCACATATTCTAAAAAATAAATCATATATACAATAAAAGGTCAAGAACTAAATTATAGAATGATTAAAACTATAGAGATTGAGTTAGAGTGAATTAAAGTTTAATGACTGAATGACAATTAAATCAAAACTATAAAAATTAAATTATATCGAGTCAAAATTCAGAGATTACAATAATATATAAAAACCTTTTTATTTTAATTAGAGGGTGGGCACTAACGGTTGAGATCCAATTCCCAACAACTCATTTAAGAGCTATTAAGCTACAAAGCCATGTCAACCGGTCACAAAAGCGCATGCTATAATGCAAAACTTTATATTGCTTGGAATATCTTCCAATTTCAAGAGTGTGAACACTTTGGTTACTCAGGAATAGTATTACAAGATCGTATATAGAGTATAAGGATTTATTCTTCTAGCTTGTCAGTAATTGTTTTTTTTTGGTAGTTAATTCTCTTAGACTCTTATACTTGAAAAGAACCAAGCTTTTTAATTGGATTTGGATTAAAAAATTATAAAAGTGGATTTCATATTATATTTTGATTCAAATATTAAAATTGATCAAAGATTGAAGAAAAATACCCATTTAAAATTTTATTAATAAGCTATTTTCAATGGTAGATTTTTCTCCAGCTTTAATCACATTTAAAGATGGAGGGTGCAATTTTGTTACTTAGGGATTGCGTCGTACTAATAATAATAAAAAACAGCACATTCTTCAAGAAACTGATTGAAATAAAAAAAATTTGTCCATCCCATATTAGCAGTAGTATTGCATGACTAGCTCCCATCTTAATGTAAAAATTACTTATGGTTTAAAAAAAGGGAGAATTACTATAAAGTCCCATAGAAGAGAATTAATACCAGAAAGGTCCCATTGACAACTCAAGTTATTCGCATTGACAACTTCTTGGGACCTATCTGATATTAATTCTCTTGCATGGAATTTTATAGTAATTCCCCCTTAAAAAAATTAAAAGGGTTAAATAAATTATTTAATTATAATATAATTTTAAAATATTTATATGTATCATGAGATTATATATCATTTTATAAATCAAGTAAATTATTTTAAAAAATGATAAATATATTAGATAATTAATATCTTTAATTTTTATAAAAAAATTAATTAATTTTTATATTGAAAACACGACAGTATAAATTTATATATTATAGGTTTGGTTATGACTTAATATTTAGAGAGAAAAATCAACGAAGCAAGTAGTCCAAACTTCTTGACTTGGAAAGGCATCACCCCAAAGTGGTCCAAACTTCTTGAATTGGAACACATTACAACTGTGTGATTTTAGAGAGAGAAACTGTGTGATTTTTCCATGAACAATACTAGTCAGGATCTTCAGACACTTCCACTAGACGCACTGGATGATATGGAGGAAGGGAATGAAAGTACCAAGATAATACCAAGCACGTTAGAGGTTGAGGGAAATAGGCGAACTCTTACTCCTTCCTCTAGTGAGAAAGGAGATGGAGGAGCTTTGCACAAGGAGAAAGAAATTAGAGGGAGGGTTCAGAGAACTGTAGGATGCTTCACTGGGGATACTTCGTTGCAACCAAGGGAAGAAGACTGGATGTATGGGGTAGAAGAGGAAGCTCCAGTTGAACCAACTCCACCCGTCTTACAGAGAAGCCGTGAGACCGCGTACGAAGAAGGAAAAAGAAAAAGCCAAGTCACAGAAGAAGGACGAAGCATGGGATGGGAACCTCTTATATGGGAACTAACTCGGGGGTTACCATTATTGACACTGAGAAAGGGTCAAAAATTGTATTCTCGGAGGAAGAAAGGCGGAGGTTAGAACAAATTTGGGAGGACTCTTTGATACTCAAATTGTTGGGAGGCAAACTTGGATTTATGTAGCTTCAAAAGAAAATTCAAAGCATGTGGGGGAAATCTGGACACATTGAGCTTTCGGATATTGGGAATGGATTTATGATTGCCGCTTTCCAAAGCAGAGAAGACTATTTCTTTACTCTGGAATAGGGGCCATGGCTCATTCAGAATCATTATCTCATAGTCCAAACATGGAAAAGAAACTTTAATGCTTGGAAGGAGAAGATTCATAGAGTGGCAGTCTGGGTTCGTCTCCCAAGCCTTACAGGGGACTATTATGATCAAAAACAATTTCTACAATTTGGGAAATAAAATAGGCAAAGCCATTAGAGTCAATGAGATGACCTTACTTCGAGCGAGGACGATGTATGCTCGTATTTGTGTTGAAGTTGATTTAAATGCTCCATTGCTACCATTTTATTCAATGGATGGAAACGAGTTGAAAATTGAATATGAGGGACTAAACCTTATATGCTTTTGTTGTGGCAAGTTTGGTCATGCAATGGAGCACTGTCATGCCAGGAAAAACACTAATGCTACAGGTGCTCAAGAAGAAGGCTGTCAGTCTAAAAATGATGGTAAACAGAGGAAGATGAAGGAACCTAGTAAGAAGCCAGAATCGATCTATGGAGGATGGATGGTGGTTCAAGATCAACGGAGAGGTCGTCAGAGTGCCGTCAAAGAGGGACGTATCCATGAAGGACCTAGGAAAGCTATCAAATTGAACCCCAACGTTGGGTCTACCTCGAGATACGCTATTTTAGAAACCGAGGAAGATAATAAGGGGACAGAGGAGTTGGTAAGGACAAGTAGAGTACTATTACAAGACATTTCAAATGCAATAGGGAAGGAAGAAAATGAGAAAACTATCCAGGAGAGAAAGAAAAAGAAGATATCTAAGGAGGGAGCACTTTCAAAGTTTGTTAGAACTAAAGGAAAAGCTGAAAATAGGGGAAGCTAAGAGATGATAAAAAAAGGTAAGGACGTGGAGAGAATAGAAAGAGGTTAAAAAAGGAGACTAATAAAGGCTTGAGAGACCCACAAGAGCACATAGCAAGAAATACTCAAATGGGTAGTAAAAATGGGCTCACCAGTGCAAATGAAATTGGGCCACGATGAGGGAGGAGAGTGGACTAGAAGTGTCAAGAAATAGAAAAAGAAGGAATGCAGGTGGGAACTCAAGGCCAAATACCAGAAGACATATTTGTTGACTGTCTCCTAGAAAGCTTGCCAAAAAAAGGTGGGTGCAACGATGGAGGTAGATGAAGATAAACCTCCAGACCCAATCGACCATACGGAACTATTAGGATTATCAACGGTGAAGCATGTGATTAATGGGGAGGTTACAACTGAAAAGCAAGTGGATGCCATGAGGCGGCAGAGAATATTGGCACTATGTAATATATGGGTTGTATTAATTTTCCAACCTTATTATTTTTAATGATTGTGGTCTGGAATGTTCGAGGAGCAGCTGGAAAAGCTTTTGGTTCTGCTCTTAAAGAACTCAAGAGAAAATATTGACAAAAGATTGTGGTCATGATGGAAACAAGATGTAGTGGAATTACTACACAAAAAGTTATTAAGCGGTTGGGCTTCAAACATCAAATAATTGTTGAGGCAGTTGGTTGGTCGAGGGGATATGGATTTTGTGGGACAATGATGGTATCCAGATTACATAAATTGATTCTCATAAACAGTTTTTGCATTGTGAGATAGTTGGGTTGGGTCGACAGAAATGGGCTTTCACTAATGTCTACGCTAGCCCGAGAGAACAGGAGCAATGTGGGCTTTGGGAAAAATTATGGTCAATTGCTCGAAGTAATTCTCTCCCCTAGATGATGGCTAGGGACTTTAACAATATTGAAGCTCCTCATGAACAAAAAAGGAGGAACGAGAATTAACCAAAAGAAATATAAAAGATTCTCTGAGAACATTCAGCGATGTAATCTCATTGAACTCAGAACAAAGGGTCTGAAATATACTTGGAAAGGCCTGATAATTAATTTTGCTAGGCGGAAGTTCAAAAAGCTAGACTAAGTCTTCTGTGACAACCAATGGATGCATCTATTCTGTGATACTATTATCAGGGTTGGTCCAAGAGTTCACTTAGATCACCATCCTTTGTTTATCTATCTTACTGGGAAAAAGGGGAGGAGGGAAGTTCGGCCATTTAGATTTGAGGCTGCATGGTTAAAACATGAAACTTTTCTAGGTTTGTTGAGACAATATTGGAATGGAGGAAGAGACATTAGGTTGGAACTCAACGAGTTTAGAGAACATCTAAAGGAATGGAACATCAATATTTTTGGGCATATTGAGCAATGGAAAAGACAGTTACTGAGAAGAATTGCAGGATTTCAAAGAGCAAATCAAATTCAAGGAAATTTAAGGTTAGAGGAGTTAAAGGAGCAACTCAAAAGGGAGTTGGACCAAGTTTCGGAGCAAGAGGAGATGTTATGGTTCCGAAAAGCAAGAACACAATGGCTTAATGATGGAGACAGGAATACATCCTATTATCACACCAAAACCACTATCCGAAGGAGGAAGAATTGTGTGACTGCATTGAAGGATGAGAATTGTAACTGGATAGAAGGGAAGGAAGAAGTGGGGTAGCTGGTGAATGATTTCTTCAAGAGCCTCTTCAATAAAGAAAACCCCAGTAGGATATGGGTACAAACCCAACACAAGTGGCCGGAAGTTCTACAAGCTGAGTGGTATTCAATAGAAAGAGACATATCAAATGAGGAAATCAAAAGGGCAATGTTTTCAATAGGTAGTATGAAGGCTCCCGAAGAGGATGGATTTCCTGCAGCATTTTTCCACAGGAATTAGTCTGTTATAAGGCCCAATGCGTGCTCCTCTGTGAAGAAAATGTGGAGGAACACGAAAAGCATCAGTGAGGTAAATCAAACAATAATTGCTTTAATTCCAAAAGTAGATAGCCCAGAGAAAGTGAACCAGTTGCGACCCATATCCCTTTGCAATGTGATATATAAATGTTTATTCAAAGTCTCAGTGCAAAGATTGAAGAACATCATGCCAAAGATAGTGTCACCATTCCAAGTTAGTTTTGTCCCGGGAAGAATTATCCACAATAATATTGTTATTGTTAATTAGCTAATTCATTCCATGAGGAGGAAGAAAGGGAAAAAAGGATACATGGCAATTAAAGTAGATTTAGAGAAAGCTTATGATAGAATAAGTTGGAGCTTCATGGAGGAGGTTCTATTAGAAGTGCATTGTCCCAATGAAGTGGTGGATTGTATTATAGGGTGTGTTAAGACCTCTAATGCGAATATTTTGTGGCATGGAGAGAAGCTTGAAAAGATAGAGCCCACAAGAAAACTGAGACAAGGAGATCCTATTTCCTCTTACCTTTTTGTGCTCAGCATGGAAAAACTTACACACTTAATTATGGATAGAGTGAGAGCTAAACACTAGCGAGAAATGAGAGCTGGTCGTAAAAAACCTATTATATCACATGATGTTTTCAGACAACCTAGTACTTTTTTCTGAAGCTAACCCTAACCAAATTGATTTGATTGTTGAGTGTTTGCAGGTTTTTGGAGACATGTCCAGACATAGAGTTAGTAAGGAGAAAACTCACATATTTTTCTCCCCTAATGTATTTGTATAGGATAGAAAGGAGATATGTAATAGAAGTAAATTTAAGCAAGTGGAGGGCCTTGGAAGGTACTTGGGAGCAGATATTTCCTTCCCTTGAAGTCACAAAGAGGAGTACAAGATAGAGAGAGTGAGGAAGCGCTTGAAGGTGTGGAAAGCATCAAGTCTCTCCTTGGCCTGAAGAATGACACTAGTGAAGTCAATCACATCATCTATGGCTTTATATTCTATGCAGCATGATCGACTCCCTCAAGGAACACTAGATGACATTGAAAAGATGCAGCGCCAATTTATTTGGGGAGAGCAGAATGGGCAACATAAATGGCATCAGTGTCGTGGGAAAAGCTATGTAAGTCTAAAAATGAAGGGGGCATTGGAATTAAAGACCTAACTTGTATGAACGAGGCCTTATTACTTAAACTAGTGTGGAGGATTTATAACAACCCGGAGGACTTGTGGGCTCAAGTATTAAAAGGTAAATATCGTAGAGGGGCAACTGACTCTCATATAGAGTCGGTAATATGGGTCCAACCCGCCGATTGGGCCCGTCAACCCGTGGCGGGTTGGGTTGAGAAAAAAGTGGCTCATTTAAGTGTGGGTTTTTTTGACCGGCACTCGCCTAGCCCGCACTCACTGCAGGCTAACCTGCCAACCCGCGGGTTAGCCTGCCAAGCCCACCAACCCTTTTTTTTAATTTTAAAAAATATTAAAATTGCTTTATAAAAAATATGTAGATAATGTCTAATTATAATGTAAACTTAATTAATATTAAATGTTTGTTGATCATTTGATTGGTTTATATTTAGTTTAAATTCAATCTTTTAAAGTGTACTATAAATATTTAAGTTGTATTATATAAAATTTGAATTAGATATTTTATGTTCAAGTTGTGATGTATTTTTATTAATTAAATTTATGAAAAAATATTTCATTTGAGGTATTAAAACAAACAAAAAAGATATTTTAAATGTAAGTTGAAAAAAATATTATGTGTAAGAAAATATAAAAAAAATTTAAAAATTAAATTTTAAGAAAAAAAGTGGCAGGCTGGCGGGCTAGATTAGGAAAATTCCAACCCATATACATGCGAGTATTTTGAACCCGCCCCGCGGTGGGCCAACCTGCATCCTGCGGGTTGCCTCATATTACCAGCACTACTCTCATATGCTCATGGCTAAGCAAGGTGATTCTAGACTATGGAAAGCAATGGTGAAATTGCATGATGATTTTCAAAGGAATGTGGAAAAAGGTTCTGATAGACTGACTAGATGGAAGTTAACGGGAAGTGAAGAGTTCACAATAGCAAGTGCATATGCTTGGCTGCATGGGGATACTACTAACAACATAGGAGGTATCTGGAGGTTAGTTTGGAAATTAAAGGTCCCTGAAAGAGTGAAAGTGTTCATATGGTTGATGATGGATAAGAAGCTCCTTACTAGGTCAACAACCTGCAAATGGGATGGTGGCTTTGACCTCTGCCCTTTGTGCCATTCTGCACGCGAGGACATTAATCACACCATTCGAGATTGTCCGTATGCCTCCCAGGTGTGGCTGAGGTTCCTACCACATGGGAAAAAAAAGAAGATCTTTCTTTATGTTGGAATGGTGAGAGTAGGTGACAAACAACATAGCAAGCAGGGGAAGAAAAGAGGAAGAGTACGAATGGCCTGAGGTATTCTCCATTATTAGTCGGTTCATTTGGAGGTGGCATAATCAACAGGTACATGACCAGGAGTTTGTGAGATCCTACAACCCGAAGAGGATAGTATCACAGTACATGTACAGCAATATAAACAAAGATGGGATGGGTATTCTAAGCAAGAAGTTCGAGAGGAAATACAAATGGTTTCTTGGCACCCACCACAAAGAGGTTGGTGTAAACTGAACACTAATGGTTGGAGTGGAGGAAATGGAGAAGCAGGATGTGGGGGGACCGTGGAGAGTGGATACATGGATTTTCAATATGCCTAGAAAAGTGTACTGCTAAGGTGGGCTGAGGTCTGGGGTGTGTGTGAGGGACTCTGGATGTGCTGGCAGTTGGGCTTCAAGAAGGTGGAGGTGGAATGTGATGCTAGACAAGTCGTGGAGGAGCTGAATAATTCTTAGAAAATACTGGAAGAACCCCGACTATCTAATTTAATTACTGATCTAATTAGGAGAGACTGGCAGATTCAAATAAGGCATATCATTAGGAAAAGCAATAGATGTGCAGATCGAATGGCATCGCTATGCAGGGAACAACGACAAAGGCTCACCAGTTGGGGCACACCACCTGTGGCTCTTCAAGATATTTTGAGCGAAGATCTTGCTGGAGTTGGCTATCCTAGGAGAATTTTTGTTGTAACTGGGCTAGTCCCCTTTTATCACCAAAAAAAAATAAAAGCAACGAAGCAAGTGGTCGAATATAAGCGCCAATATCAGGCCGAAAAAATGCAAGAGCCAACGTGTTGGAGCCATTAACTATTTTAAAATATAAATCAGTTCAAAAATAATATTTTGATCCATAATTAAATCATTTAAAAGGTAGTTAATGTTTATTTGTTAATTTTACCCATTTAATTAATCTTTTAAAAATGATCCATTGTATTTTTCTCTCTCATATGAAGCTATATTTAATATGGGTAGTTGGAAATTTTCAATTTAAAACAAATTTAATAAGTTAATTATCATTTTTTTTGTAATTATTAACTGTCATTTTTATTCTAATAAATTAATTAGGGGGAATTACTATAAAGTCCTATGGAAGAAAATTAATATCAGAAAAGTCCCATTGACAACTCAAGCAGCTACCATTGACAACTCAAGTTACTCACATTGACAACTTATTGGGACTTCTCTTATATTAATTTTTGTGTATGGGACTTTATAGTAATTCCCCCAATTAATTAAACCGATTTATATTATGCAACGTATGGGGTGAATATATAAACAAATCATTGTTCCCTTCTCTATCAATTATAAGGCCGCCTTATAACTCTCATTGTCTACTTAAATATATATAACAACCATTTGTCAAGATATTTCCTAAATTTCATTAGCTATTATCAGTTTATCACAGATCTTATTTACCAAGTAACCAAATTATACTTTCAGCTTATTCACAAATTTTATATAGTGATTATTAACATTTTATTAGATATTAAGAACTTTCATTTACTGAATAATAAATCCACACTTTCAATTCATAAACAAATTTTATATAAATATTACCAACATTTCATTAGGTATTTCCAACTGTAGTAACAAATCCATGCTTTCAGCTTATTCACAAGTTTTATAAATGGATTACCAATATTTCATTATATATTACCAACTTTTCACTATAGAAAAGCTCCGGCACCGGAGGTCAGTGGCAATCGATAAGAGGGGTTTGTCAAGGTCCTATGGTTGGCAAGATATACGGTGAGATGATTGAGAACTTTTTAAAATGGTTGAGGGCATTTCAATCGTTTTCCTTCAATTTTAAAAATCTCATATTTAGATTTTTTTTTTTATCTATCATTATAAAATCTTCTTACATCTATCTGCCATTTAATATTTTTCAGCTTCTCTTTCTTTGTTCTTCTCTTTCTTTGTTCTTCTCTTTCTTGATGTTTATCATAGATGAGTGGCAGTATTAAAATACTTTTAAAATGATTAAAATCATATATTCAAAAGCAGTAAAATTTATATGTCTAGCATTAATGAACTCCCTATAGTAGTAAGCATTACCTTGTTTATAGGATACATGGGTGCATTTTTAAATTATTTTTTATCTAATTATTGTTGCGAAAGTATATTAGAAATAATCTGAGGGGTGAAATGATAAATATGTATTACCTTTAGGATCAGTAAATATATTTGAGATAAAAAAAAACATAATTATTTTACATCACCATAGAGTACAGTTAAAATTAATAAATATATTTGAGATTTATTTTTCTTAAAAAAAAACTCATCGACTCTTTTATGTGATAAACAATTACAATAGAAGTTTGATAAATTAAAAATAGGGAGATTTGGGAATATATCCCCAATCGTCATATTAATTATAGAATGTGATCTGATTAATTTTAAAGTTTGTGCAAACTCACTTGCAAATGGTGGAATCATAGTTACATGTTGTGGAAGGTCAATTACATATTGTGAAAATTCATTTGCATTTACATATTGACTATTTTGCACATTTGTGAAACCCCACTTGCATGCGGTGAAATCCTGATTTCATATTGTAGAAATATCAATTACATAATGTAAAAACTCAGTTGTACGCAGTGAAATGTCCCGTTTTACTAATAATTTAGCAATAAAGATTTATCCCCATACTATCTGAAAAATAATAATTGTATCTAATCGTTTCTTATATTTTCTTGCGTAGAAATTAGAGCAAGTGCACTCAAATTGTATGTGATCAGTTGCAGGCTTGTAGCATGTGATTGTCAGAAATTTGCCCTGGGGTTGTAAAATCAAGTTAAATATTTAAAAATACTTTTTATCTTTTACAAAACCAGCATCTAGCACTACAAAAAAAAAAAAAAAAAAAAATAGATGTAAAAATGCACATAAACTTTTTTAAATGGAGGCAAAAATACCATTCCTCAGATTAAGTTATTCTACTGAGTAAAACATTTAGTAGGGAGAGTTAATTACATTTGGACCTTTTAGATTTAATTTGGTGGTCCATATTTAATTTTTCTTAAATGTCTATATTTTTATAAAAAAATTATTCCAGTAAATGTAAAATAAAAAATAAAACAATCTCTCAACTACTATTTTTTAAAAAAATTATTTAAGAAATCACCATTTTTAAAAAAAAAAATTTGATTGTCTAAATCAGTTCTAGACGATCCAGATCTGATTAACTTATTTAAGATTAACTTTTAAAAAGTGATTATACACAATCAAAAATAAATATATTAAAAAAATTTATTTCAATTTGTACAAAGGTGGTTGCGAAACTACCGGATAAAACAGCTTCCCAAGGCTCAGATACTTTTTAACTTGTGGCCCTGTCAACCATCCATCTATATATTTTCAATCGGCAAACTCTGTCTCTTCTCAAACTCACTCTAGCTCGACTGGTCGGAAGACTTCGGATTAAACCTCTGCATTTCCGAACGGATACAGGTTCCAATTTGCTCTTTGATTCATGTTTCTTCTAGCATGCAAACTCTCTACAAGGTACAACCTTATCGATGATTCTAGAGTTGTTACTATCAATATATTGCACCAAAAGAAATTAGAAGCCAGGTCTCAGAAGCCGGAGTTCAGTTTTTAACGTTCATTGTGCGCTTACAGAGCTGGTATTAATTGTTTCTTCATGTCACTCATTTTACATAAAAAAGGCCAAAAAAAAAACAGTAAGAAAAATTTTGGGGAAACAATGATTGATGACGTGCCATACTGATGATGAAACGGAGCTATGAAGTTGGTAAGATTGAAGCCTCACTGGGTAGAGTTGAAATCAGAATCGTTCCCTCCTGACTGACATTCTCTCAACCAAAGAAATAAAAAAATAAAACCCAAAAAAGGAGAGGGAGATCAGAACAAGAAAGATAGAAATATAATGGACAGAGATAGATGAGAAGTCAATAACGAAAGAGGGAGGGGTAATCCCCTTCAGGTCCATCATCACGAACCAACTAAAAACTATGGACTAGGCGGCACCCACGTCGGCGGCTGCTGCGGCATGAGGTTGACCAGAAGATCGGCAAAAGCACCCACAATGTACTTGCGAGTGTGCTTGGGAGTGAGAGCGAGATAACAGAGAAGAAGCTCCTGAAGGATTTCCCAGTTGGAGTTCACATCCATCAGCTTCGGACGCTCCTCCACCAAACACGCTGTTATGTATTTAATATGCCTTTTAATGTTTATTGAGTTAATCTTACAGTAAATTTATTAAAATAAGAAAATACAGAAGCATAATTGTAAAATAAAATAATTATAATAATATCAAACTAAAGATAATTATTTTGTTAAAATAATTACAATATGCATTGGTTTGTCAGAAAATCATTTATTCATAGGAAGCTGTATTATTCATTACTTACATTTTGTATTAAATAAAGGACTCACATTTTAGTTATACAAAAGTGTAATGAATAGATCTGTTATTTTATTAATTGAATTTTCTAAATTTGGAAATATACAATACAAAAGCCTTTTATTCCTACTCTGTCAAGGCTTCTGTCCAATTTGGTCCCTTTCAACAGCAAAGAGACGTTCCAAAATATAAAGCATATCTGGTTTCATATTAGAAACTAGTTTATATGGTTTACAAGTCAAACCAAACACCCCATAATACCAAATAAAAAGAGACAACTGAAAAAAAAATAGAATTAAGACAATCACACTCTCAAAATTATGAAAAACTACATGTTGAAAAAAGAATATACAAGTAGAAATTAGAAAAATACACTCTAAAACCAACTTTAAGAGGAGTAAACATTGTCTTGTTCAAATCCTTAATAGACTTGTGCAAGCTTATGTTGTTAATCGTAGCTTTGTTTAAAGTCATTCATACTTTGTCTTCTTTTACAATTTCATTGATTCATTTGCGACAATCCATAATCGTAGCTTTGTTTAAAGTCATTCATACTAATATTTGAAGGGATTACTTAAATTAATTATAAGCCGTAATTAATCATGAATTGTAAAACGATTATAATGTCTCTATAATAAATTAAATATATATAATAAAATGGGATTATTTACACGATTCAAACATGATAGTGCGATAAATATAGAGGGAAACCTCTCAAACCATCAATCCAAATGTAATAGCACCATGAATTAGCAAGTCAAATTCCTTACTAAGGAATTAGCACGTGACAGTTGGAGTGAAACCGAAAGAGTTGGAGAAACACATAATATTTGATGACTAATTAGCTTATATTAATCTGCGAACCCATTTCCCCCATATTTTTTGGCAATTAGTTAATCATTAGCTTTTGGGGTAAAAGTCGACGAGCGATATTCAGAACATAAACAAAAGAACTTTATAGATAGGCAGCAAGGGAAAGAAAAGTGTGTAGATTCGTTTAGTGATCAACTTTAAACTGAACAGTCAACGGCCTCTGGCCTCATTGGTAAAAAGATCAATAATTATATGAATCAGAGGAAGGAAGGGAGCGACCCCACAGGGGGCTTATGTTTGGTTATGGAATATCTTACGAAAGTTGAAGATTCAACCGCAAAGTTTTAATGGTTAATGGCCGAGTTACCTAGTTGTAGTGGTTAATCCGTGTGAGCTATGAGAGCGATGGCCAAAATAACAGAAACGATGGCAATGGGGATGATACGTGAGTCTTGATATGATTTAGGTCATGGATACTTTTATCTAAAAATTTTATAATCAAGGATATTTTTATTTGCAAAATTTACAATCTTAGGATTGAAAAAGTAATACCGAGGGGAGGTGGGTTCGTTTCAATCATTTCAATATGGTATTGTAGCAATCCATGCATTGCTTACTGCCTCGTACCACCTCATACCAAACATATTTAAACAAGCTATAACAATGCCAATACTAATACCAATACCAACCCTCCAATGCCATTTACCAAACAGGGCCTAAGTTAAAGTAAGTGCTACACTTTGTTATTTCATAAAATAGTGAGGCCTATCCCGGTTATTTCATCACCACATTACTTGGAGTTGGCCAATTATTACTACTTGGCTGGCTATTTAATGCATATTTTGGATCAGAAGCTGAGCACATTCAACTAAGCTCCTTACAACTTCAGCAGCAGGCAGAATTTGCTTTATCAGACCAACACCTTCCCCTGCATACATCGCCATGCTCTCCAGGTCCCCCGTAGTGGACGTGTTCGGAACTGTTCCGGCAAATCGTCGAATCTCTTTGTCCTGTTCAATGCAATAAATAGAGGGAATTAAAAAAAAATAGTGCAGCAAGAGGAACACTTCAATAGAATAGAGTTCATGTTAGAAATTTGTATCATATCGATGCTAAATGCTATAGAAATATGCACAAGCCGTATCCTTACCAATCCATTAATCTCTGAGTGACCAATGATGGGCTGGTTGGTTTCATTTTCATGGGGTGGAAGGGATCTCCAATCATTGAAGAAAGGTGTCACCAGCACACGGTGAGGTGCACTGGGCCACCTTGCTCGGCCAAATACATCGGTGTACTCAGTTTCATCAAGCTCAACCAATTTCCTCTTGTATGTAGGGTGAGCATAGCTTTCCTTAGTAGCCACAAACCTGAAAGCAAGACTCTTCAAGTATCAATGAATGATACAAACCTTCTCTCCAACTCATGAACTTAACTGATTCCGATGCAAAGCTATATGATAGCATCCAATTTTTCTCATGGCACTGCTCTTCTGGGAAAATGGTTTTGGAAAGGTTATAAACCGATTGGGTCATTCAGGTAAGAACACATTCAATCACAGGTTATGTATTGAAGAGTATAAATAAAAGCTCCCTTTGCTCCAGTTTTGTCCCCAGACAACTTAAAAGACCCTAAGTTAAATATGCAAAATATGAACTCATTATGAGACCTCGCAAGGAACAATGTGTGACCCTTTTTTTTTTTAATATTCTGCGGTTAGCCTTCCAGAACCATATACAGGAACCTGTCCCTCAACACATGTTGAGTATGCTAAGAGATGCCTGCTAGAAGATGAGAACACTTTCCTGTAATATGTTTATAGTAAAATGTAATATTTCAAACCTGGTTCCCAGACAGATTCCTTGGGCGCCAAGTGCCAGAGCAGCAACATATCCTCGTGCATCAACTATTCCTCCAGCAGCGATAACAGGTATGTCTCTGTCTCCAACAAGATCAACCACCCGAGGCACCAATGCTATTAAAGATTCCTGGAATTAGATGCAGAACAAGAAAGCAACAGAATCACTGAGTAGCATTATTAAACAGTACTGATATATGTCAAGGCTGAAAAACACTATTAGCTATCACTCATATGCAGCCGCATTAAATATTTGGTGGGAAAGCTTTACCACCTTTTTGCGGTATGGCTTGGCTCGATCCAACTTAATTTTGGTCCCATTAGATTCTCCAATTGTAGCATAGCAGGCCCATGATATTGGGTGGTCCAATGCATTAAAAGAGATCAAAAGTGTGATAGGTTTCCTAAGACACTGAATAATGGGGACCATATTCTCTTTTGGAGTAAAACAGAGATGGATCCGCTGCAGTTATAATTACTTGTATACAATCTTCATTTCGATAACAATTCACTCATTAAAAAATATTACGAGATTCATTATCTACGATGGGAAAGTATTAGCAGTGAAGTGGCTTTTCAAAACCTTACTTCCTAAGAATTAAGAATTTTAGAGAGTTGCGGAGAGATTGAACTAAAGAGGCATGACACTAAACAGATCATGAAGGCTTCCAGAAAATTTTAGAGCAGAAATTACAAGAACTTGCTTGCTGAATCGTAGTATTCAATAACAGGCCTTACTTTTATACCAGCTACTGTATTTAATGTTATGGTAAACCAACAATAAACTTACATAAGAGCAATAAAGTAAATTACTTATGTTCGTAAAAGTTGTTCATACACTTTAGAATCAGGATAAGGCTGCACACCTGACCAATGACATGACCCCCAGCCTCCCTTCCTTGTACAATTATTCCATCCACACCTGCTTCAACTGCCTTCTTTGCTGCTTCTACACTCCCAACCTTCAACAGGATTACAAGTAACGGGTCAGATTCTGATATCAGTAAAAGCTAAACACCCACATAGTATGCAACAGAAACTGCAATCAGAAACCAACATGTCTGACTAAAAAACACAATCTTTCATTTAATTTATACCACAGGTCTCCAAAATTAACTAGTTTCCTGCTCCATTTTTCATTTTTTTTCCCGTTTATTTCAAAAGGAAAGGAGGAAAATTAGATGACATTCAACTCAAAGATCATCAATATGCTAGAATGCCATTTGAACGTCACAAGGAATATAAAACTTGTAAATTCTTGTTCTAGTTGAGGAAGGAAAATTGTCCTTGCATTTTCCACAAGGAAAACACATATTTCCCTGCTTTTAATGCTGCTCGGATATTAAACATAATTAGGAATATTGAGCAACAACAACAAACAACACTATCCCGCTAGGTGGAGCCGGCTGCACGGATTGCACAAAGTCATGGAGCTCTATCAAGTATCAACCAATAGGATATAAACATGAATACCAATTTTGCATGCATTTCCAAGTAGCATTTGCGTATAGGAAGTATCATTAATACAGATGGAAGGGATTTACTACTTACTTGGGGAACAATCTTGACCCCAGCTGAATGAACCTGAATTACCAATTCCCTTGAACATTCACCCCAGTAAACTTGCAAGACTGCCACTTTTTCTTCCAAAATGACCTTCAAGTTCTCCTCGTGGGGAAATGCCAGAACAACCCCAACCCCAAACGGTTTTTCAGTTAAGGTCCTAGTCTTCCTTATGAGCTCTCTCAAATAATCTGGCGATTCCTGTACAGAGAAATCCCAACCAAACATAAACAAATTGCAACATTCACATCAAAGATACAGGACGAATCCAAGCCAAATAAGGGAAAAAAAGGACAATGTTCTTCTGTTTCTTCTCCTTCCCTTGTATTCTGAATGACACTGTGGGATACAAACGAAGGAAGTCTATTAAAGAATCAATATTACAATGCAATCAATCATTAAAAGGGGCAAACAAAAAAAAACCATGGTTTCATTAGCATCTCGCGCCCTCACTTGCGTTTGGAAGCCAAGTCTAGAACTACCCACCAATCCAATAACCAGATTATTATTATATTCATTTTGCGAAATAAGACTCACGGTGAATTGATCAAAACTGAGGCAGAAACTAGAAAGCACAAAACAATCACGGAATTATCGAAACCAGTGAAGAAGCGGTGATTATCTTCAGGAACAAACGGGGAAGAAAAACAGAGGCAGAGCATACCCAATCCGGGGCTCTGAGTAATCCGAGAGCGCCGGCGTTGGCAACGGCGGCCACAAGAGGGGGACCAGAGATATCGGGGCCCAAAGGAGCCTGAACTATGCCGTAATCGAAACCTAAAATGCCTCTCCAAGCCATGGAATCAGTGGAAGATTAATCGGAGGAAATCCAAGAGGGTTGTTGTGGTGTGGTGGATGGCTGTGAGGGGGAAGCAGCCATGATTTATATATATGAAGGCAGGGATCGTTCTGTTTCTCTGATCAGCGTAAGCACTCACGTCCGTGCTGTTGTCAGAATTCTGAGCTTAACATCAATCATTTCACCGTAAATTCTTTTTTCGCCGCCATTTCCATACTCCCTCCCTCGTAAATGCCACCCTTCCAAATGTTTGAATGCTTCATCCATTGGCGTGCGTTTGAGAACCTCAGATAACTTAAAACTATTTTTACATATTTACCACGTCAATTTTAAATAATATTAAAAAAAATAGAATTTTTTTCCTTTTTAATTTCATTAATTTTAAGATGTGAAATTCTTCAAAACTGACCAATCCCCTTAGGTGCAATGAGCTAGTTATTCTTTCTATCTGTTAATACTAGTACTACTCCATCTTAAAGTGTATTTAAATTAATTTTTAGAGAATGATTTCTGTAAAAAATGATAAAGGTGAACTATGCCGTAATAAAAAAGAACATCAGCTAATGTTATATTTTTATTTAAAGTTATAAATAAATTATATATATGCATATGTAAGAACAATCACCAATATGTATTATTTATATCATTAATTAATGATTAAATGCATATATTCAAAATATATATGATTTTTTTGTAACATCAAAAAATATATAGTCCGTAGAAATGGAATCTTAAAAAATAAATAAAAGTGATTTTTTTTGTGACATGACTTATAATTTTGACTGAGAAGATCTTTATAGGGATACTTGTATTTTTTTAAAAAAATATTGCATTCACATAATTTTTTTTTTGATACAGCATAATTTTTTTATCATTCATTAATAAAGGAGTCTAAAAAATGGGAAAAAGAAGTGTAAACTGTAAAGATAAAAAAAAAACAAAAAGAAAGAAAGGGTGGGTATTTTTGGTAGAGGCATAATGATGCCTTCAACAACCATGGAAAAGTAGGAAAAAAATGGAAAAAGGAAATTTTTTTCAAAACCATAATTTTAAATTGAGAAGCACTTTTTTTAAAAATTTTACATGTTTGTAACCTTTTACCTAAATCATTGGTTCCCAGTCCAAAAGTGCCTTTTTCCATTTACCCAAACACTATTAAAAGTTAAAACTATATCTCCAAATATTCAATGCTACTAATAAACTCAAATTTAAGTAATACCCTATCAAAATACTTGCACTTAGGTATTATAATTATAAAACTTTTACTGTGTAGGACTTGATTTGTGGTTTAAATCGAGTCTTATACTTAGGATTCAAGAGGATACCATGAACTTCATATTTGTTACAAATATAATTCTTTATTACCATGCCTATCATCTTTATTTTCTCAAAAAAAAAAATCCTTTTTAGTATGATTTATAATTATAATCATGTTATTATGAGTTTGATTCAAGTTTAAGTGGAAGTGTAGTTCTATTAATGAGATTTATTTTAACTCACAAGATTGTGTTCTACTAATATATGGAAGTTTAATTTGACTCGCAAGATTATATTCAAACTCTTAAACTTATTTAAGAGGAATTGAAGTCCTTCTCTTCAACCTCATTACCATTAATTTATTAAAATGTTTAATACGATTTGAACAACATTATATGTAAATCTATATGTTTTGCATGGAATAGTTAAGTCAAACTGATAATGAATTAATCATTTCATGGATAAATATCTAATCCTTAATATAAGAGATAATTAATATTTTTAGGGAGATCAAGGAAGCTAATTAACTAAGGGTAAAGATCCAAATTCATTCCCGGAAGTTTTCACTCAGGAGTGTTGAGTATTTGAAAGTTTTTTTTTTTTTGCTCAATTTTTTTCCAAAAGTTTCCAAAACGTATCAGTTTTGCCTTGACTGTTAGTCAACGTTAACTTTAACATTTAACTAACATGTGGCATTTTAATAAGCTTCCTATCTCCACGTGGCACTAAATATGAAGTATCACGTGTCAGTTAATGGTCAAAGTTAACGTTGACTCACAATCAAGGTAAAACTGATACGTTTTGCAAACTTCCAAGGCAAAATTGAGCCAAAAAAAACTTCATGATATCCAACATCCCTGAATGAAAGCTTTCGAGACGAATTTGACCCTTTACCCATTAACTAATATATTTATTATTTTTATTTAAATTAATTTGGCTAACTTATAAGCTGATATTAATTTAATAATAATATAAGTGTTTTAGAATAGTTGTGATGATTTAGTAATTTATTTAGTTTTTTTAATATTTTAAAAAAGTTAATTGACTCTTATGTTAAGGATTAAAAATAGCATATAATATATTCACTACAATAATTTGGGGACTTATGTAAGCAAGTGTGAGTTTGTTTTGATATAAAAATGTTTAAGTGATTTGAATCTTGAGGATTCACTGGTCATTGAAGTTAAAGCATACCTTTAAACTTAGAAAACGTTTATAAAAATACTTTCACATCGTTTATTAATAAAAGTCTCATGTTACCAGCAGTATTTAACCTCAGAGTCTAATGGTTGATGAGATAATTTCTTATTAACTATGTGAACCTTTGTTGACAGCTGAAATGTGATCCATGGACAAAGCGTTTAGAGCTGAATGAATAGGTAGAAAAAGCCAAATGAAACTCATCCACATCACGAGAATATATCATTGAACATGCAAACAACCAAAATCAAACACAACAACAACAACCACCAAATTATGTTGAGTGTCCAATTGCAACTTCTGTTTGCAAACCTATCTCCATGACAATAAGTAATAACAATCTAATTAAAAACATAAACGTAAAATCTGCAAGAGTAGTGAGTTAACTCAAGCAACATAGAAATAAATCAGATACCATCACATAAGGAACATAATAACATAAATAAAAACATACAACTCACGAATCTATTTGTATATATTTGAATTAGTAGTAGAAGCTACTTTTTAGATGTAATTTAAAGTATACGAAGTAAATGTGTTAGATGAGTTTTGCATCGATTTACATAAACATACTTCTCAAATACTAATGCAAACATACCCGAAAATGGGTAGTAGTCATTGGAATTCTCTAAAAAAAACTATGTCAAACTTTTACTAACACATCCATATGTTAAATGCAGTAGTCCTTATTTTAGTTCTAATCCCTTAAATTTCATTTTATTTAAAATATATGTTCCTATAAATTAATAAAAATTTGGACTATTTTACCCCTTAATAGACCAAAACCAAAATGAAGACAAATTTAAAAGACTGAATATTATATTCACACTTAAATTTTTTATGTAGGACTCCCTTGTTGATACAACCCACACCATAAAATGCAACATAGTCAATATAATGAATCATGAGTTAGGTCTTTATATAGCTCAATTAACATCAATAATCTCCTTTAAAGTTTTCTTAAATGTCAAATAGTCCTACATT
The DNA here is from genome assembly GCA_006871305.1 of Vachellia collinsii. NCBI lineage: Eukaryota > Viridiplantae > Streptophyta > Magnoliopsida > Fabales > Fabaceae > Vachellia > Vachellia collinsii. The sequence continues at coordinate 19,665 of QFDD01000012.1, read as the reverse complement.
TAGTATCTCATAATATATCGAATATAATTACTTTAAATGAAATGATACATTTGCTTAGATAAAAATGTGGAATTGTGTTCACCCTTAAAAAAAAAGGAATATGAATTTTATGTCCAATCAAAATTTTAGTTTCCAAGACAAACCCTAATCTCCCAAATCCCCAGTTAGCTTAAAAGGTGGCCAAGTATATATTACGAAGGCAAATGAGGAATGAAGAGAGTTTGGACAAATGTAGGCCTACACTTTAATGGGTCTTATATGGGCCTCTTTCTGAAAGGGCCCAACAATACAATTAGGTCTTCTACCTCCTGGCCATAACACAACTGGACATCTGTACTACTAGCCATTAAAAAAAACATTTGTACAAAAAAATGCAAAAAAAAAAAACGTAACAAATAATCTTATTCGTATTTCACAAAAAACAAAGAAAGAAGTTAAATTTTCTTTTCTAGCGTCAACTGGTTTTTGTAAAAGTTCATTAGTCCCCCCAATTTTAAATTGAGTTGAGTCGGATCATCAGCAAAAAAACTCTTTTACCAGCAACCAATAAGATTGGGTCTAATGGAAGGGATTATTTCCTTATAATATAATCAATCTATATTTGAATCCCACAAAAAGAAGTGTAACATTGCGCAAACAGGATTGCTTTCAACAACAGGATGTTAGTGATTTAGGGAAAAAAATTAGCCACAAAAAAAAAACCCTCTCTTACCAGCAGCCTTTTCAACTTACAAATAATTAATTTTTCAATAAAAGATAAAAAGATTAGAAAAAAAACATTATGTGAGTGACTTCTTAAGTAAAAGGGATTAAAAATGTGGTGGTATTAATTATTAAAGAACAACGTGACTTACCCAAAACGAAAGGGGGAGCAAGCTGTTTTGCAATGACGGTGAAGATAAGGTTCTTATTATTTTAATCTTAAATAATTACGAGTTAAAGATAAAGCCCTCATTAATTATAGTTGGGTCCGCCAAATAATCATATCATAATTAATAATTAAAGTTCAAACACTATATACTATCATTACCGATCTATCTAGAAGTAACCAACTTGGCAAGCTCTTTTCAAGAACTCATCCTTTTATTTTTATCTTTCTTCCAGGATTTTACCTCGCAGATGCTCCATAATTAAACTTAGTAAAACCATAGCTTAAAAATGGTAATTAATCTTGTCTTTTACTTCTAACATCACATACTAATAGAAACAAATAAAATTAGTTGAAAGAAATAAAGTGCAAAGATTAAATAAATATAAGAAATAAACTCTCAACCGAATACTCATATTAAAGAAGTAATTTCTAATGCAAATGATTGAAAGATGTACTTGAAAAAATCAACTTACATTTTTTTACGTATAAGTGAAATAAATTAAGTTTTTAATATATGTAAATTAGTTATCTAGTTCTTACATTTACAGATAAAAATAGCATGAAACACTTATGTATCCTCTCTAATTAATGTTAATATTCAATAATCAATATTATATTATTAAGTATCTGAGCAACCGACTTGTTTAAATCGAAACTTTGCGATCAAAATGCATCTTTCCTAAATTTTTTTAATAGAATGAAATTCAAACACGATTTACTCATTTTATGATTTACTTAGTCAACTGCAAGCATGTATCATTGCAATTCAATATTGTGTGTGTGTGTATTTTAAAATAAATTGGCATGTCAACACTTAAGAATTGATGAATAATCTTAGTTGTTGATTTGGTTTACTAATTAAAGTGAGATCTGATGTTGAAACTTCCAGTTGTATAATTTGTTCCATAAAATGTGTGAGCGTAGTTCCCAAGAGACAAAATGTCTACAGTGTGCCCCTTTTGCATGACTTTGAATTCAACTCTCCTCAATAATGCTATAGAAGAAGCCAATTTGGAAGTCAAAATATATGGCTCCTTTGTCATATTTAACTATTCATTTCACTTTCAACTCTCTACATATTATTTCTGCAACTTGCTCTCTTTTAACTATTGTAAGCTGCTTCGTAGAAAGATCACAATCAACATATTAATATTTAATAATTGAGAGAGAGAGAGAGAGAGAGAGAGTTGTAAGTAATGAAGTGAGATTATTATAAATTATATATAATGTTTCCTCATAATCAACATGTATCTTTTCTGGGATTCTTGGTGGCTGGCTTGAAGAACGTACTCGGCCACTTGCTCATTTTGGATTAAGCTAATCCAAATGCTTGACTAAATAATATGATTAATTACCAACCTGGGTTGGATCTAATAGAATGAGCTAATTTCTCACTATGTGGTGACTTAAAGTTCTTACAACTATTAAAAGAAATATCAACATTTAATGCCTCACTGTATTTTAAAAAGAAATTGCCTCCATTAAGATGATACATATGATTATATAAAAAATAATTATATGATTAATTAATTGATTGGATATTGGTGAGTTTCTTGTGGCTGTTTTAATTTAATTGGACATAACAAGACTGGTCTCGTTTAGCCATCAAAACAGGCTGGATCAAGCGTGTGGTCTATATATAGAGTTTGTCTATTGGATGATTCATCAATTAATTAATAGTGATGTTCCATTATCAATATCTTTCAAGAGATATACATTTATAATTTATTCCATGAGTTCTTCTGAAAAATATGAAGCAAAACATTTTTTTAAAATGTACAATCGTCTTGAATAATGTTTAAAAATATTTTTTTATACTGTATTATGTACTTCCTCATTTCTCATATATATATATAGCATCTTTTAGAAAGTGGTCTTATCCTTTTTTTATGATATTTGATAGTTTTAAAAATATTAAATATTTTTCAGATATGTTTATATTTAATAAGGGTGGTAAAAAAGAGGAGAGACTATTATAACATTAGAGTTTAGTGTAATTAATAACAGTAAAGTTAAATATCACTTAATTTGTATAATAAATTTAACATTTTAAACTATTTTTATTATATAACAAGAGTGAATTAATTAAAATTTATTTGAGATCAAAGGAATATTTGGTAGTACATTTGATCTGAATCTCATGCTTTAACAATTATAATCCATTTCCTTAATTAGAACGGCACTTGTTGGTAAGAACCTTTAAATATTTCAACAATCAACAATCATGGTTTTAATTATTGCTATAGATAACACCATCTCCATCTTAAATATAAGATATACTCCCTAGTGTAATATTAAACAATAAACTAAATTTTTTATTTAAGATCAGAGGCAGTAATTTATAAGAACTGTGAACAAAGTATCTGTGTAGATTTTTACAAAATTACCTGAAGTTGTGAGAATTTTTCTTTAATTTGTAAGAACTGTGAACTGAGTTTGAAATGTACAAATTTAAATAGTTACATGTTTGAAATGGTCTATTGAGTTATAAAAACATGGGTTCCAGAATTTTAATTTTTCTCACAAAGTGGGGTTCAGATGGATTGTAGTCGTCGGAGTCAACTTTTTTAATGATTTAATCAAATTTCGATTAAATTTTTTAAATAATTAATTAATATCTTGAGCCAATCTTGACCCCAGTTTCAATTATACAGCTTCTTGTCTGTTAATCGGTCATCATTAAGTACGATTTGTTTGTACTTATTATATATGTGGGGTTACAAGTTGTTGACCCATCAATCAAAACTCTACATTCTAAATATAAAATTCATTTAGGAGTTTTCCATTGGTCCTAAATATAAAGTTTAATTCTCTCGTCCTCTCATTAATAATTTTTCCAATAATATCCCATTTGTTGGGATAATTTTATCTTCACTCATTAAATTCTACCAAGGGCAGGGTTTTTTTTAAAAAATAAATTATCTACATATTAATTGCAAATAACCATTTTACCTATCTTTTTTAAAATTCTAATAATTAGTTAAAAGCACATTACATTTATGTTATTGAACTTAACGTGATCATCATAACAATTCATTAAGAACATGTTGTCATTTCTTAAACTTTAATTTATTATTATTTGCTCCTCAATTGTTATTAAATTTTTGGGTAATTAAATGTATTCATTGGGATCTTTGTAGTAATTTTCCCACTATTACATTACAGGTTTGCAGCAGTAGTTCACAAATATGGTGGCAACTGGCAACTAGCAAGTCAGTGATTTGGATGGATTATTGGAGACTACAATCTACATACTTAAATTTTTTTACAAGTAAAAATATTTACAATAAATATGATTGACCTTAAAATTTGAAATCAAATTATAAAATTTAAAATAAAAATATTTTCACTAATGATATTGTAAATCGTAATTTTTTTATACATTGTAAATCTTAAAATTAATGATAGTTAGAGTGAGTAAATAGAATTTAATATCCCATATGTATATATAAACAAGAAACTGGGGAGGAAAATAACCATGCTCAATTGGCTTCCTCTTATTGGAAACTTGGTATGATTTGAATTTGGAATATTGATTGGGATCAGAGAGAGCAGTGAGAAATTTATGATTGTTGCCAAAAATTTAAATTTTTCATTTAAAATTTTCAGCTATAATCTTTATTTCCCGCGAAATAGTAGGCGCTATTAATTATTGGCTCAAAATGTTCACACAAGCCAGTTGGCTACATATTAATTTCCTAGTAAGTACGTAGCTGTTATAATCCATAGCTTTCATTTTCATGCATGCACGAGTCACATCCCAAGGTTGAATTTTGGTCAATAATAATAATAATAATAATAATAATAATAATAATAATAATAATAATAATAATAATAATAATAATAATAATTTCTTCTGATTGACAACACCTCACACCAATTATTGGTTCAATAGTTATCCAAATTAAACTAGCCATGGTTCTAACAAATAAAGCCATTATTAAATGTACTCATTTTTTTTCTTATCTAAAAACATTATCTGCTTCATAATATTATTTTAAACCAAGGTTTACAATGAGAGAAATGTTTAGTTCTCATTAGATTGATATTTTTTATACATTTTATGTTATATAAATAAATATATAAATTATGTGCATCTTGCAAAATTCTTACAGCATGAATATAAATAGTGTGATTTATAAATTTTTTTATTATATTAATTATACGCTTCTGGATTTCAAAACATTAAGTTGCACCTAAGATGATAAGAATGTAGGTGTTATTAAATAAATTTTAGGCTCAAGTCTTCAACTTCAGATACGAAAAATAAAGACACACTAACGATGGTGGCTAGTGAGTTGTGATTAATCACTTAGTTCCATTATTAAATTTCAAGCTTGCTTTTGACAAATGAAAAAAAAAAAAAAAATCTTCTAATCATTGAGAGGGAAAATAGAGAGCACATTATAGGCTATATATATCTATATATATAGGTACCTACTTGGATGGACGGTAATAGACTATCCTACAGTTTTAGTGAGTTGTGATTAATCACTTAGTTCCATTATTAAATTTCAAGCTTGCTTTTGACAAATGAAAAAAAAATAAATCTTCTAATCATTGAGAGGGAAAATAGAGAGCACATTATAGGCTATATATATCTATATATATAGGTACCTACTTGGATGGACGGTAATAGACTATCCTACAGTTTTAGTGAAAGAAATGTTTCATTAATATGCATGAACCAATGGAAATTATATTTCAGATACTAAATATATTGGAATAATTTATTAGTTGAGATATATATTAAATATACTATTATATATATACGGCTGGAGGACACTTCCGAATTTTAAAAATATATCTAAAGTGAGTTAATCAAAGGGTTGGTGTGGTCCAATAATCTTCCTGTGTTGTTAATTATTTATGCTTGATTTAGGTAATTAAAGTAACTATAAGCATGCAAATTAATTAAAGGGTGTGATTCATGATTATTGTTGTTAATCATTGTCTTTTTCCAGGGTTTTAAAAATGGTAAAGATTAGTTGATAAAAAAAAAATGGTATTGCTTCTTCTTTTTTTAGAGTATTGGAAAGAACAGATTCGGCGCTCAAGCATGAACATGCTTTTTTAATTTGGGTAAATTATATAATTAATTAAGAAAAAAATTTATCTACCCCACTCTTCGAATCATATAAAGTTTAAATACAATATTTATATTTGTGAATACACATTTACCTTTCTTTTTCCCTTTTTTTAACTAGATATCACAAAGTGACGTTTCATATTGGTTTTAGATGTTAAATATATGGAAAATTGGTCACTTCAGCTATATATATATATGATGTCCCAGAAAGATAAACTATATTTTCTACAATAATTTATTTAGCATCTATCTTAATGACTGGAATCGTCCCTTTTATATTGCTATAGAATATAGAAATATACAAACCTATAATGGCAGAATCGATCCATGGCACTATACCAAAACAAAGATTATTTTTTTTGTCCAACGACGAAATAGCAATTGAGTTAATGTTTTTTTAAAATTAATACTTTAAAAACATTCCAATCGGTTGATCTCAAAAAGATAATAATGCTATTACAGTTAATTAAATTTAAATATGCAAATGCTTATAATATTAATCTCTTGTGGTTGCACACCCTCAATAAAATCTCCAAGTTGTGAAATGCCGTGTGAAATGAAAATTTTTCTATAATAGTAAAAAATTTAATATAAATTTCTATAAATTAGAAATTGTAGGTTCGATCTCTCCTTCAACTAAAGGCACATCATTCATAATTCATATCATGGCATTTATTTATTTTTTATATTTCATGTGATACATGGAAAAATATGCATTAAAATAACATAAATAGGCGGTTTAATATCGTATTAAGTAAGAATTATTAAGTTTTTCTCGAGATCTTTACTTCATGCTTTAGTCTTTTAGACCAAATGTGTTTCCAATTATAAAGCAAAATAAGGACAGAATACTCAATTACTTTGCATGTAAAATTGAAATGCATGCATAATTAAAGCAAAACTATTATTAAGGATAATTTTTATTCATAATAAACAAGTGAGATACTCCTTCAAATCCTAAATATACATAAGATTTCATATATATGAAATTGATGTCTTATATATTTACAGTTAGATGGAGTATATACATCTTAAGAAGAAGTGATAAGAGAGAGTGAAAAATTTTCTTAATGTGAAATATAAATATTAAAATTATTGACCTCTATACTGAGAAAATTGATAAACTTTCGAATAAGTTGAATTATTTTCAATCCTTATAATCAGTTCAATTACCATTCCAACAAGGCGCGTGACAAAAGTATTTTTTTTAACGAACTATAAACAGTGTCTATCTAACTTTTGCTGACTTCCAAGAAAAGAAAAGAGAGCAAAAAATTAACAAATTTAATATTTTATTAAAAAAATGATACAATGAGATAAGTCTTAAGGTATCAACTACAAAAGCGTGCGCAAAGAAAAATATGGGAAATTAAACATAAATATACAATGCGATTTAGTTAAAATTTAAATAAACATACATCTGACAAAATAAGCTTGCAATTAATGATTATTTCACTGAAAATTCATTAAAGAATTTAACTATTGTAGATCCTCTATTAATCAAAATTAGATCCATGGTAATATGTAATAAACAAGCTAGGTGCTTGTACGAAACTCATTTTTTGACCCCTCATTATTCTCTACCCAATCCTTAATTTAAAAGTTATTTAAATAATTTGAAAATACTAAAAAAGTTAGATAAACTAGTAAATTGTAATAAATGTGGCACAATCTAACTAAAATAACTATGTGTAAACTTTTAAAAAAACTCAAATATATAAAAATCATAGTTTTCGGGAGCTTCCAAAATCATATAATAAAGAGCTCCAAATCTAATCTTCCCGCTCTCGTTTTGTCCAATGTTGTCTAGCTCCCTCATTATGGGTGCAATGACTTGACTCAAATCGATGCAGAAATTTCACTTTCTACCTTTCTTCATATGACCGATATAGAAAGTGACTTTTTACGGTATAAAATGTAGAGGAAAAAAAAAAGAGAGATCACATCACTTGATTACACATCCCTCTTGAAATCAACCAACATTAAAAGTTATCTCTAATCCATGTTAAAATTAAAGCTTTTCCTAGTGAAACAAAACAAATAAATGTCTTCCATTTATGATCAAAAGCAAGCCAAAACTTGTTAGCTCATATATTTAAGACAATTAAAAAAAAAAGTAACAATAATCTAATCAAACGTGTGGGTGTGTGTGTGCGGTGAAAGCTTTTGAAGCCGACGAAGACTTGGTTGGACAAGAGGCGTGAAGCAGCTGTACAAGAGTAGGTGAAAGGCTGAATAATTAATTAAGAAGGAATTTAAGTTTATTTGTACGGTCCCCCCATTTTGCACTTAAATGAGAAACACGCCCTCACAGCTATACTATTATACATACCTCTCTATCACCACGCTTGCAAGGCCATCCCATGAAAATGACACTATTTATTTTATATATATATATGTGTGTGTGTGTGTGTATGTATTACTCAACAAATTTGGGAACCAAAGTCTTCAATATTTTCTCCTTACTTAATTATAAGACAGCTAGCAACAATAATGGTCCCCTGCATATCTCTTTCCCAATTCTCTACCATTTTGTGATTCGTGTTTATATACTTCTATCATAGAATTTCGATACAAATAGTGTAATAGCAACATATAACTGTACAAGATTTTGTTTTAAATAACATACATTCATCTATCGATTAATAATCACTATAGCCAAGAGCATGAGCCAAAGTTGGGGATGATGATATGTTTGTTATATTGATTTACAAAAACAGTAGAAATAAGTTAAATGCTACTTATGTTTAAAAGTAGTCTTCTTCTTCTTTTTTAGGGCTAGAATTGGTGATAATATTCAATGGATTGCTCTATATAATACTAAATGTGCTACATGCCGCTGTACCAATGATTGGAATGCTGCCATGCATGAAGGTAGCCACAATTAATATGTGCACGTTTGGTCCAAGTTGACTCCTTCCTTCTTATCATTTATTCAAAAGTTAGGCAATCAATAAATGTCCTCGCTTTCAATCATTATATTCTTATAAAAAAAGAAATAAAAATAATAAGGTACTCAATATCATAAAGATTTTGGATTTCAATGGAGGGAATAGTAACTACTATTGTGATTAATGAGGATTGAGGAGGATGATCACTTCAAAGGTAAATATTCTATGCACTTTTTTCCCCCAAATTTAGATGGCTTGACCTGCCTGATCAAATCCCAAATCTAGTATTACAAATTATACATATTTTACAACTAAACTCAAGGATTTTTGCCTCTTTGGTCATTGCTACACACACACACTGATATTACTCTAGTTCCATTTGTAAGAGAAAAGGAGAAGAATTTTTTTTATCCTAGTTATAAGGCATTCCATAACATTTTTAACACTAATTTTCCCTTTTACTCTTCATTAAATATTGGTGTAAGTTAATTAGTTTTTAAAATATGCATATATAATGTGAGTAAAATTAAAAACTTATTAAATTTTTAGGCAGAGTTAACGAGCTTTAAAGTTTCTCTTAATTTAAATAAAATATGTTGAGAGTGATTCTATATATTTGTGTGAGTTGTAAATGTGTATATATAAAATTATTTAAAATAAGATAAACTTAAAAGAAAGCAGAATAGCTAGTGCAATTTAGTCCGTTGTTATGGCTAGAGAGAGAGAGTTGTTCTATTCAAACATGATTATATATAGTGCAGGTATATTAATAACTTAATAACATGATTTGTAATTATGATAAAAAAATTTCCTAACGTTCAATTACAATTTTTATGATAACTAAATAACATTTAGTATTAGTATTGAGTAATTGTTGAGATGTAAACATTATTGAGTCTAAATGATGAGAGTAGTTGTACTTGAACTTATTTAATGGAATTTGTTAAACCTTGACAAAGTAGACTACTTGAGGCTTACAAGGCTTCAATTCATTCTCATCAATCCATTAAATAATTGATAGCTAATTATTTGTTTGAGTTTGATTTTTCTTGTACTCCCCCTAGTTCATATTATAATAGAAGCCATTCCAACTAATTCATCATAACTAAAAATAGAATTTTCTTTAAATTAAAGAAATTTTCAATTTTATTTATATTGAATGATATTTTAAAGGAAAGAAAAAAAATACCAGAAACCATATTTAAACATTAGTTACAAAAGCAAAAATTGAAAAATAAGTATTATTTACTTTTCAAATGACTTGTGTTATTGGATAAACAATTCTTCTAAAAGTTGCTTATAGTAGAAGAAGTATTTATTCCCTTTTAGCTAAAGGCAATGCATTAAAATGTGTGGAACATATATAGTAGTACTATATATACTATATATATAATGGCTTTTGGATATATTAGGGGAAATGGAAGGGACACATGAATAATAAGGGCAAGTGGATTTGTAAAACGGAACAAAACAAAATTGTCATTAATGGCTCCACTATTCTTGTCTTGTTTTTGGTCTCCCAAGTAAATTGCACGTAACAATAATATGCTTATATATATGTTGTACATAATAATATCCACAGGCTATTAAAATTTAGAACCTTGTTTAGTTAATGGAACTAGTCAGTGAACCGATGAACCTTTCTTTTAACAGGTAGGATCAAAAGTTTTGAATGATAAATGGACCTGTCAACATATTTGATTAACTATATGTTAAACTAAACTTGGATAACAATTGAGAGGTAAAATTGTTATAATTTTAAAACTTTTAGATACACAATACTTCCAAGTAAAAACTTTTAAGGGTAAATTTGCACTTTAATAAAACAGAAATGACGTGGATAACATGCATGGATTTGTCAGCTTAGCATATTTAGTCTACTGCCGGTCAAAATTAACATGAATAATGATAGTAACAAAATCGTTGAATGCAACACCTTTTTGTATAGTAAAAAAAAGAGCAATTAATATAACTAGTTTATGTGTATAAATATATGTATACAAGTTAATTTAAGTGTTAGATTTAAAATGGGGGTGGGGGTGATATTGAAGTGATATTTTATTTACGGTCTCTCTTTGGGTACCAGATAACATAGGTTGTATGTAGCGAGGGAAGGTGCATTTAAAAGAGAAAGAAGGGGGTGGAGGGTCCCTACCGAGCAGGGCATTAGTCCTTAGTGGGATTTTAGGTTCAATCATTTATGTTTTTTTACATATTTTCTTGTAGTCGGCACCGTCCCCCATCCCTGGACCACCCCCACCCAACTTCGTCCCCTTCTTCTTCACTTATTCTCCTTCTCTTCTTTTCAATCTATTAGGGCAGAATCCATTCAGGTTATAAGCATGATCGAATCTACAACCTCCTATTTATAGAAAAACTTAAGCGTCTTCAAACTACAACCTTATTGGCCTCCTACCCCTTCTTTAGATCTATATATCTCCCTCTCTTACTATTCTATCTCCTTTTTTAAAGGATGAATGTGTATTCAACACTATAAAGCATTTTTCTTTCGAGTAAAAATTAGTATCATCAATTAATTATTATTGTGTTTAGTGTATACAAGTTTTTTTTTCCTAATAACACAAGTATTGTCCTAAAATAACTTTTGTTTCAATTTTACTGTTAAAATATTTTTCTTAGTAGCAACACACACTCTAAACTTGTAATATCAAATGCTATTGAAAAAATATTTCAGGATACTGAATGTACTAAAAATTACTTCAAACTATTGGGTGTTATTGAAAATGTGTCATGATGCCAAGTACAATAAAACTTAGTTTCGAGTTTTAAATATGCGGAAAATACTTTAAAATATTAAATGCTACATAATTTACTATTATGTACGGTCTTTAATATAAAAACCAATTTATTTTTCTGGGGAGAGGGAGATTACATAAGCTAATTTAACCGATGCATTTATCATTCTCTAAATTAATTTTCCTAACTTATGAATTGATATTTAATATAATGATACATATAAATATTTTACTATATATATTATAATTAAGTAATTTATTATTTAACCTTTTAATTTTTCAAAAAAATCAATCAGCTTCTATATATAAAGGATCGGAGGTGGTAATTGATAACAAGTTAGTTGCAAAAAAAAAAAGCTAGTTAGTTACACAATAACAAAGTTTAGTGAGGACAATTACATACAAGTCTCAACTCTTTAAGTAAAATGATGGATTGCCATGTAAATGAGATATATTGAAGTAAATGAAATGGAAGTTTATTGCCCAATTTATTTATGCTTTTTGCAAATTTGTCGTATAGTTTAGTAATTTAGGTTTGGAAAAAAAAATAAAAAATAGGCTTTTCATTGATTGGTGTTGGAGGCGCCACCTCCCACAGGCTTAGCTAACTTCTGAATCCCGCTCCTCTCCCCCCCTCCCTACGCATCTTCTTCCATTCTTGACCCTTTCCTCCTTCTCCCTATTTTTAATTTAAATTAACATATGTTAATTCTAATATTTAATCTAAGAGTTAACTATTTTTTAAAAATATTAAAAACATTAAATAAATTATTTAGTTATAACATATATTTTAAAATATTTATATGAATAATTAGATTATGTATACACAAGTGAGATAAATTAATTTAAGAAAAATGATGATTATATCAATGAAATTCTCTTACACTATGAATCAGATGTAATATTAAAAAAATATTTCATAATGCCTTCATATTCAACGAGTACTTCATTCATCTTTTCCACTTTGACACCAATGAATTTGTAACCTTTCACTTACAGAAAACCATTATGTCACTAATCAATACTCGTTTTGATCTTAATTATAAACCCCTTCTTATCAATTATCACGTATCAATAAAAACCATTAAATTTATCTTAAAATTTAAATGATTTTCAGTTTTACCCTTATTAAATACAATAAGCCCCAAATTCCATACTAAAAATATTACTCCCCCTCAATGTCCTTATTAAATATGGATGAGTATTATATATATGAAAGAAATATTTCATGCTACTTAAAAACTAACAAATGACTTCTAAAAAAACATACTTATTGGTTGATACCTTGTTATTACAAGGACAATAGAGAGTACGGTTAACAGCTGCTTATACCTTTGATCTGCTGCGGCATTTTTGGGAGGGGGAAAAAAAAGAGAGAGTACGTTCAAATCAGGAATCTGACTCAGTTCCAGGCTCATCGTATCCTTGAATTCTATAGGCGCTACCCGACGTCGGCGTCACCGTAGACCGCCACGTCATTCGGTCCCGGCACCTCACAGCCTGGCGCCCCCTCACATATTCCCACCAACCTCCTCCCTCCACGTGGCATGACCTGATGTTGACACCTCTGCGCCTACAGCTGTCACCCCCTCCTTCCCATATAAATACACATCCCATTATCCCCTCGTTCTCATCTAACTCTTGTCGGCTCCCCTCAACGCACATCATCGCAATCCCCCTCCCTCCTTCTCTCTGCTATTTGTCCATCGTTATGGCCCTTAATTACCTCTTTGCCACTCTTCCTTCTTCCCTATTGGTCCTGCTCCTTCTTCTTCTCGATCCGGCTCTTGGGGCTCTGGTTCAACAGCAGCCTCTGGTTCTCAAGTATCATAACGGTGAACTCCTCAAGGGTAAGATTACTGTTAATCTCATCTGGTACGGTTCTTTCACTCCCGTTCAGCGATCCATCATCGTTGATTTCGTTACTTCCTTGGGCTCCCCGCGGGCCCCGCTTCCCTCCGCCGCCTCCTGGTGGAAGACCACCGAGAACTACAAGGGTGGCTCTTCCTCGCTTGTCGTGGGGAAGCAAGTGCTGTACGAGAAATACTCATTCGGGAAGTCGCTTCGTGCGAGCCATTTGATGGCTTTGGGCTCCAAGTTCAACGATCTCAACTCCATTAACGTTATTCTCACGGCGAAGGATGTCGCCGTCGATGGGTTCTGTATGAGCAGGTGTGGAACTCACAGGTCAACCCGACCCATGAACGGGAAGCCTCGGACCGCTTACATCTGGGTTGGGAACTCTGAGACTCAGTGTCCCGGTCAATGCGCGTGGCCCTTCCACCAACCTATGTACGGCCCACAAACGCCGCCTCTGGTGGCTCCTAACGGCGACGTCGGAGTGGACGGGATGATCATTAACTTGGCGACCCTTTTGGCCGGCACCGTCACGAACCCCTTCAACAATGGGTACTTCCAGGGCCCACCGACGGCTCCGCTTGAAGCCGTCTCTGCTTGCACTGGGATGTTCGGAAGCGGGTCGTACCCGGGTTATCCGGGCCAGGTTCTCAAGGACAAGACAACCGGAGCTAGCTACAATGCGCACGGCGCGAATGGTCGGAAGTATCTGCTTCCGGCGATGTGGGACCCTCGTACGTCGACGTGCAAGACGCTGGTGTGAGGGGAAGAGCAGGCTGCAGCAAGGGTGTGGATTAAAGTGGGGAAGGATGCTTTCACACGTGGCAGAATATGGTGCACGGCTGTAGATATGGGATTTTAGAAACGGGAGCAGGAGAAGATTTCTTGTTTACATCCTTATAGTTATAAGGTGCTTTTGTCGTTTTGTGTGATGTGGAAATTCTGTTACTAAAAGGGGCCATGTTAAAAATATGGAGAACGTGGAATAACTAATAAGAGAGGCTACGTATATTGTATAATGGACAGAATTATAATGTAAAAAATATTACTTTTTATGATTTTGAAATGCATAAGCATAATTGGGGAAAATAAGCATAAATTGGTTCAGGATCTCAACCAATTTATGCACCAGCTTCTTGGTTTTTTTTTTTTCCCTAAAATGTTTCATTTGAGTATTTTATATGGCATATCATTTAATTGATTATTAAATTAATAAATTAATAAAAATAAAGTATGTTAACTGAAATCAAATGAAGACAATAATTGAACATTTAGTGTATGTTTGAGAATAACTTTTAAAAGTGATTTTATACAATTTAAAGTACGTATGTGAGAGCAATTTTGTCTCGATTTACGTGAAAGTGTTTCTAGAAACACTTCTCAATAATTGAGAATTTAGTTTGAGTTAAATGTGATTGGTATATGTTTAGAGGGTGTTTGGATTATATTTTTAAAAGTGATTTTATTCAATTTGATGCATATAAAAGAAGTTTCATCTTCAATTACTTATCTTCAATTAAGGTTAAATAAGTACGTAATGAGAATGTTAGTACACACACTATGTTTTGTTATCTTCTATAATTGTATTACATTAGTAAATGTTTTCCATCATTAGAATTTTGAGATATCAAATTTAAACTATGTAAGAGTATTTTTCTAATGTTATAATTTTTGTGAGAGCTTTTGTTAAAGGAAAAGGAATAGGATGAACCGCATCTAGTACCTAAATCTTCTGTATCAAAGATTTCAAAGTACTTTGTGACGTATTTAGTATCTTAAAATATTTTTTTAAATGCATTCAATACCGTAAGGTATTTTTTTAACGCATTTAGTATCCTAAAATAATTTTTATGTGCATGTAGAAATTTAAGTTATTTTTTGATGCATTCAACGTTTTAAATTTTTTTTTATTTATTGATGTTGGATATTTGAAAAAATATTTTAGAATATTAAATAAATCTAAAAAAATACTTCAGAACTCCAAATGCACCTTGACCAAAAAAAACAAGCAGAATGTTAAATATATACACATGATTCCTTTATTGTTAAAAAACTAGTCCTAAATGTAAAAATTAATTAAGAGTTTATTTTGATCTTAACTTATTTGGATTAATTTTTGAAAAATAATGGTACGTAATTCAAGGAAAATATGTAAGATGAATTTTATTTCAACTTATGTAAAAGTGATTTTAGAAATGATTTTGAAGGAACATCGATTTTTTTTAAATTTATATATATATATATATTTTAAACTATTCATATTGTTTTGAAAAATCAACATAATATATATTTTGGTGATACAAATCAAAGGACAGTTAAAATTATCAAAAGAATTAATTCCCTGAATAAATTGTACGTAAAATTGTGTTAAAAAAAAAAAGTAATAGCAACGATTGCAGAGAAAGATGACGGAAAGTGAAGTGAGAGAGGAAGAACAATAGGAGTAGGAGTAGCAGGCGGAGGCACCTTGTTTGGATGCAATAATGGCAGCAGTGGGGGTATAGTGGGATCCGGAATAGGCTATTCCTGCTTCGTCTTTTCTGTCTGCAATCAAATCATGCTCATCACTGGATAAGCTTCAGCTGCTTCAACCTTTTTCCTGGTGGAATTGATATGTATGGATATGGATATGGATATGGAAATGGAATTGGAATTGATTTCCATCACTGTATCTCTGTTTGATACAATAGAAATGGGTATGGAAATCAATTCAATAAAAAATGATGGAGTTGATTTCCATGGGGTGAGTGATGGAATTATAAATAATTCCATGGAATTCTTATTTTACCTCTTTTTCAATCAAAGTGTATTTTGGTTTTTTTATATAAAATTAGGTTCCATTTCTATGACATACCAAATGTACTTTTAAATTCCATCTCCATCAAAATCAATTCCAGCGTACCAAACGAGCCTAACAAAAATGAATTCTGGGAATTGAATAGTAGAATCAAATAGACTCTTGACTTTTGGTTATCTTGAATCAGACGCTTTGTAGTATATGTTTGTCAATCACTTCTAAAAAGTACTTTCACATAAGTCGAGATAAAACTCTCATATACTTATCTCGAATTGTGTGAAATCACTTTTCAAAAGTTGTTTTCAAACATACTTAAAGTTTTTGATCTTTTTTGGGTGTCATTATAAAAAAAAACTGAATCTAACAAAAGTAGTTAATCTCTTTTAATATGGTAAAATTAATGTTCAAATCCTCGTTAAAAATGTACTACATTTAATATTTAACAACGTTTCAAATAAGAGTTGTCTTTAATAAGATAGCACGTGCATACGAACAGGAGAGATACTACATTTAGTATATAACGGTAACTTTCATGGTATTTAAAAGTTTAAATTAGGTTTTCAACTCCCTGCGGATAAAATTTTCGTTAAAGTTGAGGGTTTTCATTAATTATAATTTTTATTATATAATTTATCATTTAAAAAATAACAATTGAAATTCAAAAATAATTTTAATTATTTTTAAATACTTATTCTTAAAAGATACTAAATCCTCAAAAAAAATATTTAAATTATTTATTTAATCATGTCTTTTTTTAAATAAAAAGCCTTAAAAATATGAAATTCTTGAAAAAAAAATTATTTAAAATATTTATTTGAGCACTTATTTTCAAATAAAAAAAGTTAAATATGTTTAGAAGTTATAGTTAAAATGTCAATTGCTGTTTTTTTCAATAACACACTAGATAATAAAAATTAACAAAAAAAAAAAAACTTTGTACCAGTGCCCTTCTTTGTATCATCTTATCGAGATTTGGAAGAGCTCTGGGACATTGTGTTAGGGCCCTTAAATAGATCCTGTTACGTGGACTAAATTTGGTCAGTAACCCACAAGGCAAGGGGTTCAAATCTTAAAATGAAAGTTATGTTGATGGACAATTTGCTAATATCTATATATCTTTAAAGGCTCTTTATATCTAAGATATACCATAACTTAGCAGGTTTTAGAGATTTAACTTACGTAAAAAAATTTTTTATAAAAAAAAAATTGGTGTAAATAATTTTAAAATTAAATTATCCATATATTACATTCTTTTTTCCATGAATCCACATGTCACATTAAATCCAAATAACTCCACACAATTCAACCACAGAGAAAAAGGAAATAGGAATAACTGTAGAGAAAAAGGACGTAAAGTGAAGTGAGAGAGGAAGAAGAGCAAGCTAAACAGGAAAATAGGAATAGGGGATGGCATATTGTTGGGATGCAGCAAGAGCAGTACGAGGGAATAATGGAGACCTGCTAGGAGTGTGGGAGACAGGGATAAGCTATTCTTGCCTCTCTGCAATCAAATCACACTCATCACTCTAGATAAGCCTCTACTGCTTCAAACTTTTTCCCTTCACCTAATCCACTTTCAGCCTCACTGTTAACCTTTTCCCTAAAACTAATGACAATGAATTCCACATATTACATAAAAAGGGCGTATCCTTTTCCCCTTCCACAGAATGTTTAGGAGAAATGGTTATTAATGTTACAGTTCAGAGAGTGTTCATAGAGATGGTCACAAACCAACAAAATTCTCAAATAGGCATGTTCTGAATCCATACCCTTGTAGCGTATGAAGGGAGTTACCAATAAAGCCAACCTTTGCAGATAAGTAATAAGTCGAACCCAGTCCTGTATATTTGCAATCAGTGGATGAAGCCTACTTTTTTTTTTTTTTGGTGCTTTGTGGTTGGGGGGGGGGGTTTGGCTCTTCACTTCAAAGAGGAAGAACTAAAACCAGGCATTTAATAGGGAGAGTATTAGAATGGAATGGGATAGAATGAGAGATAATAAGGCAAAAAAGGAAAAAGAAAAAAGAATCAGAGTACAGTAAAAAACGTGACTTCATCTATTTGGGCATAACATAATAGCAGACAGAGAATATAACTATCATATTGTGAGTGTAACAAAATAACCAAGAAAGAAAGAGTAATAGAATAAAAATGGAAAGATGATGGGAAAAAATCAGAATGCACAACTCCATCTTATATTGGGGATTACATAACAACAGAAAGAAATTCAGGCAAGAAAAAGGGAATAACAGAAAGAGAATATAACCATATTATATTGTGAATATTCTTGAACATACTAGTAGATGATTTCTTGATTGAACACGTGAATATATAAATATCAATCTGCTCATACATAAGATGTCACTCACATGCCCTCTCATATCAGATTCCACAAACTAAGATATACATAAAGCCAATACAACCTTAGTCATATCAGTTCCCACAAACTAAGATATACATAATACTGATACAACCTTAGTACAAAATTCTGCAGTTATTGTCTGACGCAAACTCACTACTGTTTGGACTGGTTTAGGTTCCCCTGTAATATAGTCTCGTAGATAGATCAATCCAAATATTGCAACTACTTACAGATCTTATGGCACTCATTTTGGAAGATAGCATTCATGCACCGATACCTGTGATTTGATCCAAAGATCAAAGCGGAGACACCTTCCTTCTCTAGGCTCAGAGTGAAAGCATGGTTTGCTTCGAGTTCATCCTTGTCTTGCGTAGCCTCTCCGTGATGATAAACGCAAGTTCAAGAGACTGAGAAGCATTCAATCTCGGGTCACAATGAGTGTGATAACGCGAGCTCAAGTCGTCATAAGTAATAGTTCGTGAGCCTCCCACACATTCAGTCACATTCTGCCCCGTCATTTCTAAATGAACTCCTCCTGGGTAGCTTCCTTCTTGCTCATGTACATCAAAGAATGCTCTCACCTCAGCCTATCAACAAGATCAAAGCTTCACCGTTAGATGCAACAAAATTTCAATTGCGTAAGAACTCAGAAGAGAAACAGATCTTGTACATAGAAAATAAAGTACTAACAATGTAGGTATAGACAAACAGCCAAAACAATCAGGAGAAAATATTGTGCAGACAGACATTAGAGCTTTAATTAACAGAATGTTGTTCGAGGAATGCACGTGAACTTAAACATATATTTGCCAAACTGCAAAGCAGCTTCCAGATCAAACAGGCAGTGGAAGAGATGATTTATAAGCCATGACAATATAAAACACTACCACCTCCACCATGGGTGATAGCAGGCAAAACTGTTTTGTTAAACATTATTGAGAGCTAGATACGTTCCAGGAGAAAAGTTACAGTACAGACAGGGCCTGAGCATGGAATGAAATAAACTAAGACCTATGAACAATAATTATTTCCAAAAAAAAAAA